>JAWUGJ010000001.1:22687-37780 GCA_036780745.1 Vairimorpha bombi
ATGGACCCATAAAAAGTGTAGCAATCTTGTACTTGCTTATGGATTTTTATTAATTGGATGTTCTTTATTTTTGCATAAACTTAAAGTTGTAGAATACCTAAATAGCAAAAATCAAGAAAATCAAGAAACAGGCTACATAGCACAATTATTTGGTATTCGTAACGAAAGAAAAGACTTTCTAAATGTAGGAGGTAATTTTTTAAATTCAGGAGAGATTAAAAAAGTCAGGCAAAATAATGTAGAAATAAGAATGGCCTCATCTTCTTTAAAGGACAATCAGATTGTAAAAAAGCCCAAATTGGGATTTCTTGAAGGGTTTACTAGCATCCTATTAAAAAAATCCAGAAACGAAACAGATTTCAAGATATTCGTAAAAGATCTAAAGAGTCTAAAAATGGAAGTAGATAAATTAATGGCAGATTTCAAAAATGAATTCGATAGCTTTAATAAAATGTCAAAAACCATTCAGACGGAACTTTATGCTCTAAATAGTTCCCCGAAATATTTTAGTTTTGAATACAACGATCTGAAAAATGAAGTCGAAAGATTTTTTGTAATTGCTTCGATGAAACAGAGTGATAGACAAACTGCTCTATTATCTTATATTAAGAATGTAGTCGATCTCAAAGACATAAACAATAATAACAAATTTGAAAATGATAGCAATAGAATATTCAAAAAAATAGGAAAATTTAGATACATTTTCTTAGTTATAGCAGTTATTGCTATAATCTTTTTGATATTATCTGTATTAGAAAACCAAGTATTTGTTCCAGGATTCTATATCTCCCTGTGTATCTTTCTAAGTATATTGAGTGTATTAAATATTTGTATCTTAGTGTACACTCAGGCTTTAGATAAGGATTGTAAATCTGGTAGAATTAGGGGGTGTAAAATATATCTGAATAATGGATCAAGATACGTAACAAATCTAAGAAAAACGGAACTTTTTAGGGAATCTCAGATATTTAAAAATGATTTGGATTCTGTTTTAGAAAGCACTAATATTAATTTACAAAATATGCAGACTTACATACACGGGCTTTTTAATGAGAGGGTTTCTCATAAAATTCTTGTATTCAATAATTTGTTTGATAAGATTTTGTTTGTTCGAGATGATTTTAAAGCAATTACAAATAATAAAATCAATGAAAAGGAATACTATACACATATACGAAATATGTATAATATACTAGATAGAATATCATCTAAATTAAATGAGAAGATCAAGATAGATATTCTAGAAATTTATACTAAAGAAATGAGTCTAGGATACTACATTAAAACAAACAAGGATTTTATAGTAGATAATGTACTCAATGTAGTAGCTACTAGAAAGAATGAAGAGGATGTTAAGCTGTCTGCTAAATGTGGATCTTTATTAGAGAAGCTTTGTTTGTCTAAAGAATATGTAGAAGACATTTTTAATTTGATATTTTGTTTTATCATAATAATTGCTTTATGTATGATCTAGTATAAGTAGAGGAGATCAAAATATTAACTTAAAAGTGATGTTAAATAAATTAAAGTCTATTAATCATTGTTCTTTAAGATCATTGTTTTTAAGATCATTGTTTTTGAATAAAATTGATCTTTTGATTTATCAATTAGATATTTTATAAAGATTTTTAAAAATTTCATGTGCATAAATCAAGAATATTTCCAGGAAAAAATGATCACCACAATATTGAATATTTCATATTTTGATTAGAATTACAAAAACATTATATTAGACCCCTCATGAAATATACAGTTAGTAAAATTCAAGATGCAGATAAAGGAAAACTTAACATGGTTTATATCCCTTATTCAAATACCTTTATTGACTACGATTATATAGTAATAGATGATTACTATGTTTATAAGTTTGTTTTATATAAAACAACTAAAATACTTCTTAGTAAGATACAACGTGAGTATCTTAATAAAACACCCGAAAAAGATATCTGTGAAATTAAGCCCATAAAAACAGTAGAGTGTGATCAAATAATGTTACTGAGGATCGATGTTGATCTTGTCAGGATGTCTACTGAGAATATTGATGCTGTAGCTTTTGTTGAAGCATTTTCTGATACTTATCGATTGTTTCCTTTTAATAATGATCAAAAATTGTATTTCTACTTTAATAATATAGGATTTGTTGTTACAGTTAAAGAGCTTATTACTAATAATGATAGTACATCTGGTATATTACTCAGTAATACAGAAATTTATGTATCAACTAACTCGTCTAAGTTGACTTTTATAAATAATAACAAGGATAATCTACTTTTAGATCCAAATTTCAATTTTGAAAGTCTAGGAATAGGTGGACTGAAAAAGGAATTTTCACAGATGTTCAGACGTGCATTCGTACAACGTGTTTTTGATAAAGATGTAATTAAGAAATTAGGTATACCACATGTAAAGGGTATTATGCTATATGGACCACCAGGTACGGGTAAAACTCTAATAGCAAAAAGACTTGGTAACCTGTTAAACGCAAGACCTCCTAAAATAGTAAATGGCCCAGAAATATTAAACAAGTATATCGGACAGAGTGAAGAAAATATTCGTAATCTATTTAAGGACGCCGAAGAAGAATGGAAAATCAAGAAAGAAGAAAGCGGGCTGCATATAATTATATTTGATGAGATAGATGCTATTTGTAAGAAAAGAGGAAGTTCAATGAATTCTGGTGTCGGTGATCAGGTAGTAAATCAGCTACTTAGTAAAATGGACGGGGTGGAGTCTTTAGAAAATGTCTTGGTTATAGGAATGACAAACAGGCTTGATCTTATTGATGATGCTCTGTTAAGGCCTGGTAGATTCGAAATTCATTTGGAAATTTCTCTTCCTGATGAAGAAGCAAGAAATGAAATATTCAGAATACATACAAAAGCAATGGAGGAGGCTAATTATATACACAAAAATGTCGATCTGAAAAATATAGCAAAATTATCTAAGAATTATACTGGAGCAGAAATCACTGCTGTTATTAAAAGTGCAGTATCATATGCTTTAGAAAGAAAAGTACATAACAGAGAAGCCCCGGAAGAACGCCTTGATATAGTCGGCGATACAAATATCTGTGTAGATATGAAAGATTTCATGAGAGCTTTGGATGAAGTAAAACCTTCTTTTGGAATTAACGAACTAGATTTTTGTAAATTCCAAAGAACCTTCTACGAAATACCAAATTTTACTGAAGCTGTTGAGCTTGGGAAAAGTTTTCTAAGGAAGCTTAAAACTACCAATTTGTATAACACGTCATCTTTATTATTCTATGGAGAGCCTGGTGTAGGTAAAACCAATTTAGTTGTTAAAGCAGCAAGGTTGTCTATGTTTCCATTTATTAAAATGATCAGTCCACGTAATATTATAGGACTTAGTGAATACGAAAAGGTTAACTATATCAAGAATAAGTTTTTAGATGCCTATAAAAGTGAAGAATCTATTATTATTCTGGATGATATTGAAGGATTAATTGATTTCGTAAATATCGGACCAAGATTTTCCAATGCGATATTGCAAGCTCTAAAGATTTTTATCAAAGAAGAGGACAAAAAAAAGCTCTTCGTATTTGGTACAAGTAGTAATGTAGAGGTATTGAAGGAATGTGGTATTTATGAATGTTTCCATGGTACATTTAAAGTAGATAAAATTAATAAGGATGATTTCGAGCAGTTATGTCAACAGAACCCGAATTTCAAAGGTGTTACATTTACTGAACCCTGTTCTATAAAGAATTTACTGTCTTCATTAAATGAACCCGATGTTTCATTAAAATAAACCATTTAATCCCATTTTATTTTTAAGTCTTTTATATGTGGGTTCTTATTTTTACTTTCTATCGCTTCTTCCTTAGAAATTATATTTTCAGCAACGAGGAGTTTTAAAAATAGTTCAATATATCGCATATCACTTATTCGAGATATGCACCATAAAATTTCTTCTTTTTGTTTATTCTTGATAACTAGTTTAAAATAAAATTCCATGCTAGATGAATCACCCAATGCATTATTTTTTAATATCCTCATACATTTTTCAAGTTTCTCTTCGTGGTAATAACATATAGCCAGATTCCTAGCATATTCTGGATTTCTTTTGTCCATTTCTATAAGTCTTTTGAATATATCTTTACAACCCAAATATTCTTCTAGTTTTATTTTGATTGATGCATATGCAAATAGAATCCTTTCGTTTTGTGGGACTATTTCAAGGGCTTTTTCATATGCAATTTTCGAGTTAATAAAATCTTCTTTTTTGAAATAATATCTTCCTTTATGTTCTATTGGTTCATAGCTCTTATATGTATCGTATCCTTTATCAAACCATTTAGGGTCATCTAGAAGCCATCCTAGCTTGATACAATATTCACAATATAGGACTCTTTTATCAAAGGTATCAATTTTATCAAATTTTGTCAATTCTGTTTTTAATATAGAAACTGCCTCTTCAATACGCTTTAGTGCTATCAAACATTCAATTTCTTCTAAAATAGATTTCAAGCTTGTAAATATTTTAAGTGCTTTTTCATTAAATCCACATTTCTTGTAAACTGTAGCTAATTGATACTCAAGATCTCTCCTCAGTACCAAAGGAAAATTCATGCACTCTTCTAAGCTGGTCTGTTTTAGCCCACTGAGAACTTTTTCTATGCCTTCATATGTATCAGTAACTAATGAATAATAATATTCATATAATCTGGTAAGTAAGTTGTGTTTTTCATTTTCTTTAAACATTAATCTATCGAGATATGCAAGTACTTGAATCTTTCGTGTGTAAAAATCTTTCTCATTTTTATAGATATTTATCATATAAATAGACAAACAAACTTGTTCATTTATATTTAAAGAGGAAACTCTAAAATTGCAGGATCTATTTCTGGCTTCAAATGGGTATGTGATATCATTGCTTTCTGGATTTTTTATATTGACAAACAAAATAGGAGTGTCACAATTTTCAGTAAGAACTCCAATTATCTCATGATCTATCAATTGAATATCTTTTAAAAGGGAAGTGTCATTATATGATAACATAATAATCAATTTCTTAACCAAATCTGTAGACTCTGATACATCTAATTTATTTGGATGTATCAGTACAAGGTTTTTTAGATATTTAAATCTAATGTCATCTTTTAACTCGGAATTTTCTTCTAAAAATGTACCCGTCTTTATATCTGGATTTTCATTATTTAGAGATATCTCGTTAAGATTCTTGTTAAATAATTCTAATAATCTTTCTCCCATTGGGGCGTTAAGATTTAAAAAATACTTCATTTCTACTTCAATATAACTTTCTCGAAATTCGCTACCCATAAATGGAAATAGCAATTACAAAAGAAGAACAAGAAATCTTTGATATGATTCTATCATGCAGACCTTCTAAAGTAATTCCCCGTGTAGCTGGAGGATGGGTACGTGACAAACTGATGGGTGTATCATCTTATGATATGGATATTGCCCTAGAAAACCTCTCTGGATACGATTTTGCTATTTTATTAGAAAACGCATACAAAAATTCTGTATCGAGCGTTAGTTTGATACAAAGCAATCCTAATAAATCCAAGCATCTAGAAACAGCAGTATGTAAAATAAATGGTCTGATGATAGATTTTGTAAACCTAAGATGTGAGAAATACACTGATACAAGAATTCCAACTATCACTATAGGCACAGCCGAAGAGGATTCTTTTAGACGAGATCTTACCATAAATTCATTATTCTATAATCTTGTTACCAGAAATATTGAAGATCATACTGGTCTTGGTATCAAAGATATAAAGAATAAGATACTGAGAACACCTTTAGATCCACTTACTACATTCTCAGATGATCCTTTGAGAATTCTCAGAATTTTCAGGTTCAGGTCAAAATTGAATTTTAAAATCCAGGATGATGTTTATGCAGCTTTAAAAAATAAATCTTTAAAAATGCATCTGAAAAATAAAGTCTCAAAGGAAAGAATTCATATTGAGATATTCAAAATGATTGATAGTGATTTTGGTCATGAAGGAATATACGAAATAATTAATAATAACTATACTGAAGCTGTTTTTGGACTTGAGAATAATATTCAGGAAATGAAAAAATTTTATCGAGAAATATCTTCGAAATCAGTCGAGGCTGGTTTAGATAGAAGATGGATATACAATTTGTATATAATTCTGTTATCTTCATCAGCTTATTTGGTCGAAGATGAGAAAACCCCTGTATTTTTAAATGTAAAAATATGCAGAGATGAACTCTGCAGTTCTTCTAAGATTTGTACTACTATTAGATGTATTGAAGAAGGAATTTTCAGATGCGGGATGATTGATTTTACTGATTTATCATTCTATAATATTTATTTTGTATTGAATATATTAGGAACTTATTGGCACGAGATATTGTTTTTTGATTATATTAAAAACAGAAATGAAAATGTTAAGAACTTTGTTGATTTTATACAACAAAATAATATAAAGTACATAGAAAATGACAAGCCATCTATAGATATTAAAAATATTGATAAAAGGCTCTTTATAGATAAAAAATATATAAGTTACTTTGTAAAAGAATGCTTGATATTTCAGCAATCTAATAATACGGGAGATTTATTTGATCATTTACTGAATAAGAAAGCAGAGATAATTGAGAAATTCAGAAAATTAGAGATAATTGGGAAATTTAGAAATAAATAAAAACCCTCGAAAATGAATCTAAAAAAAAACGAAATTTATATTTTTCCATTCTATAGTGATTATAACGGTATAGTCAAATTTGAACATTTTAATGTGAAAGATGACGAAGCTTTGATCAGAGGGTTGCATTTAAAGAAGGAAAGATTATCTACTGAAGATGTTGTATTATATTCTAATGGAAAAAAATTAGAAGGTAATATTTTTTATTGGAAGACGGTATCAGAAGATATTGATGATATGTTTAAGAAAGGGCTAAAGCTGACTGAAGAGGGTTTAGGATTTTAAAGGTTGTTAATATATTCAGTTGGAAAGATTTTTGAATATAAATAAATACAAAGCCTTTGATAATTTTTTTCGATATAATAATATATTGATTTTTACAAAAAGGTCACCATATCATTGAATTTGACAAAAAGGTCACCATATCATTGATTTTGACAAAAAGGTCACCATATCATTGATTTTGACAAAAAGGTCACCATATCATTGATTTTGACAAAAAGGTCACCATATCATTGATTTTGACAAAAAGGTCACCATATCATTGATTTTGACAAAAAGGTCACCATATCATTAATTTATAAAAAAATCACCATATAATTGATTTTGACAAAAAGGTCATTTACATTTTTGTTAATTTATAAAATTTCTTATAATTTTGTTAATTTATAAAAAGGTCACCATATCATTAATTTTGACAAAAAGGTCATTTACATTTTTGTTAATTTATAAAATTTCTTATAATTTTGTTAATTTATAAAAAGGTCACCATATCATTAATTTTGACAAAAAGGTCATTTACATTTTTGTTAATTTATAAAATTTCTTATAATTTTGTTAATTTATAAAAAAATCATCATATATATTAATTTATAAAAGGGTCCTCATATCATTGATTATTACAAAAAGGTCATTTACATTTTTGTTAATTTATAAAATTTCTTATAATTTTGTTAATTTATAAAATTTCTTATAATTTTGTTAATTTTATAAAATTTCTTATAATTTTGTTAATTTTATAAAATTTCTTACATTTTCGTTAATTTTATAAAATTTCTTACATTTTTTTCTAAAAAAAAAAGATTTTTATAAAATTTGTTATATAGAACCTCATTTAATTAACAAAAATGATAAAAATTCTTTATCGAAAATTTAATAAAATGAGGATATCTCTGCACAGGAATCATAAATCAGTATTTACAAATAATTAATTAAACAATTTATCAATTTGTTTATATATTCATTAAACAAAGAAAATTTCATATAAGCTCTGATACACAAAAAACCCAGACTAAACATTATGTGGACCAATTTAAAACTATTTTGAAGCAAAATATCCACCAAAACGCTTACATTTATACTTTAATACAATATTTAAAAATCTTTTTTTTATCCCCTAATATGTCAAAAAATATTGTTTATTTCTACGATCCAGAAATAGGAACATATCATTACTCCACAGGTCACCCTATGAAGCCGCTTAGAGTGCGAATGACACACTCTCTTATAGTTAATTACGGATTGTACAAGAAGATGGACATACTTAAGCCAATTATGGCTTCTTATAAAAATTTGACAAATTTTCATAGTATCGATTATATAAATTTTTTATCGAGTGTGACCACTGATAATATGCAGGAGATAACCAACGACCTTAACAGGTTCAATGTCAAAGATGATTGTCCTGTTTTTTCGGGGTTGTACGATTTTTGTCGGTTGACTGCTGGTGGTACGATGTATGCAGCACAAAAAATTAATTCAGGGAAGTACGATGTAGCTATAAACTGGTCGGGAGGTCTGCACCATGCTAAAAGAAGTGAAGCTTCAGGATTTTGTTATGTAAATGATATCGTACTGGGTATCTTAGAACTACTAAAATATAATGAAAGGGTTCTTTATATAGACATTGATGTACATCATGGCGACGGTGTAGAAGAAGCTTTTTATACTACTGACCGTGTTATGACAGTATCCTTTCATAAACACGGGGATTATTTTCCCGGTACAGGTAATTTAGATGATATTGGATTGGGCAAAGGAAAAAATTATTCCGTAAATGTACCCCTGAGAAATGGGATAGATGACATTACATATATTCCTTTATTTAAATCGATTATAAATAAAGTAATGGAATTATACCGCCCAAATGCTGTTATTTTACAATGTGGTGCAGATTCTTTGGCAGGAGATAAATTAGGATGTTTTAATTTATCACATATTGGCCATTCGGAATGTGTCAAACATGTCAAATCTTTTAATGTTCCACTTATTTTATTGGGTGGAGGTGGATACACCATTGGTAATGTAAGTCGTGCATGGGCTTATGATACAGCCACTGTTCTAGAAGAAGAAATAGAATCCGATCTCCCTTACAACGAATTTTACGAGTATTTTGGTCCTACTTATAAAATAGATGTACCTATAAGTAATATGTCTAATAAGAATACCTCTGAGTATTTAAATAAAATTATAGAAAATATTTCTGAAAATCTTCGAGATGTTTCTCATGCACCGTCTGCCGAGATGATAGTCCCACCCAAGCCATTTGTGGAGGATGACAGTGACTATGAAGAACTTTTTGATAAAATAAAAGATGAAAATAATTGCGACTCTGGAGATTATAAAGATTTTAATGATGACTCGAGCGACAACTAATGATAAATGTTTATTTTTACCAACAAATTTTAATTTATTTTTTTTTAATTTGATGATTTTTTTATCATTTATATATAAATTTTAATATCCCGCACACTCCACCTATTTCCTTCAATTTTTCACCCAAATAATGATTAACAGGAATCACAAATATTTTTACTCTATTATTATCGAGTACTCTACAAAAATCTTCCAATTTTCTTCTTTTATCCAGACAGTGAGGTCTGTATACCTCATCAGTAAAAAAAATTTTATCTAGAGCCCCGTATTCGACACTTTCTTTTATCTGTGCCTTACCTACTAAATAATCATGATTACCCATGTCAAATTGTAAAAAATAATTGCTCATTTCTTGTAAATCTGATACGTATTTTAAATTATTAAGTTTACTGCTTATATCTTTATCAGTAAGTATATGATTTACTATTTGTTTGTTCGTAGAATTCTTTAATTCGTTGGGAAGTTTTAAGCTGACAAATTTGTCATTAACTTTTAATTTAGTATTCTTTGTATTTTTCTTTATAGTCTCTATATTATCGGCAACAAACTTAATAAAGTCGTTTATTATATTAGATACTGAGCATATAACAAACAATTCAACTTTATCTACATACAAGGTAATTATATTTAGGAAATTCGTAAATTTCTTATTTTTTAATTCTATTTTGTTTATCACTTTGATTCTATTTTTACCTACTAGACATACCACAGCATCTTTCTCGTAAAATATTATAATTATGATATTTTCTGAAGATTTTGTACTTTCTTTTATGACTGACATATCAGATTTAGTCCATTTATCTTTATAAAGAGAAAATTTTTTATCTAATTCTATTTCTAGTGTATGGTATGCACCCTGCTTAACATACTCATTTTCTTCACAAACTTTTCCTTTGGCATACATAATCCCATTTTCTAGATCTACTGTATAACTTTCTATTTTTATTGTAAGAAAACAGCCTATTCTTTGTTGTGTTCTACCATCCAAAGATAGTTTACGGTGTGTAAAACTTTTTATTTGATCTTCTGGTACGATTACTTTACTCAATTCGTATATATCATCACAGCATTCTGGTACAAGCTCGAGTACTCCATTATTCTTTTTTCTATCGATATTTTCATTGATAATCTTCATAAGGGTATACATAAATATCACTTTTATGTATTGCTATAATAAGAATAAATATCACTTTTATGTATTGCTATAATAAGAATAAATATCACTTTTATGTATTGCTATAATAAGAATAAATATTACTTTTATGTATTGCTATAATAAGAATAAATATTACTTTTATGTATTGCTATAATAAGAATAAATATTACTTTTATGTATTGCTATAATAAGAATAAATATTACTTTTATGTATTGTTATAATAAGAATAAATATTACTTTTATGTATTGCTATAATAAGAATAAATATTACTTTTATGTATTGCTATAATAAGAATAAATATTACTTTTATGTATTGCTATAATAAGAATAAATATTACTTTTATGTATTGCTATAATAAGAATAAATATTACTTTTATGTATTGTTATAATCAGAATAAATATCACTTTTATGTATTGCTATAATAAGAATAAATATCACTTTTATGTATTGCTATAATAAGAATAAATATCACTTTTATGTATTGCTATAATCTGACCTATCAAAACAAATATCTGAAACATCTACAAGATACAAAAAAAGCAAAATTAAAAAAATTTGGGAAAAAAGAATTTTTAAAAAATATAATAATATATCTTTTGTTTGTAAAAAAAGATTCCTTTCTATTAAATTTTAGCACAATTAAAATTTTTGTCTGAAAGTTATTTTTTTATAAAAAAGTTTAATAAATTTTGTTCATTTACATACTTTAATCAGAAAATTTTAGAAACTCTCTTTTTCATTATTAATTACATCAGGTATCTTTTCCAATATATCTCTTGACATTGTAGACACCCCCTTATTTTCATACGCTAGATACCCCGCTTTCCTCAAGATACGTGAACTAATACACATGGATCTAATAATTCCTTCTCTACTTAGTCCATCCTTAAGTTTAATTAACAGGGATGCTAATATTCCATTTAATATATCCCCCTGTCCTCCACATCTTTTACTACAAGGCCTATCTTCAATCTCTATTGTTATATCTCCTGATACAATAATATCCTTGATTCCTTTGTATAACGAAAATTGATTATCATTATTTAATTTAACGAACTTGGCTTCATTTTTGTTGGGTGTATAAATTATGTTTTTGTATGTTTCTACATCAAATCTGTCAATATTCCTGATCCCATCAGCATCCACTATCAAGGGAATACTTCTTGAACCTAGATATCTAAGAATCTTATTAATAGTATCTGTAGTAGTATTTTCTACTACACCCAGTCCAGGTCCTAAGATGCACACATTTATTTTCCTGAGTATCCATTCTTCGTATTTTATTTGGGATACTATAGCTTCAGGTAGAAGAGTTTTTAACGAGAGGATGGATTCTTTACCTGAAAATATGTACACTAAATCTGTGCCAGTTAGGAATGCAGAAAGTGCTGATGTATAAGGTGCACCTGTATACAAGTCACAGCCTCCTATTATCAGCACTGATCCATTCTGACCTTTTGTTTTATTCTTATAATTGTAGTAAGAATTACTTATCATCAGGGCACATAATTTTGTTACAAAGTTTTTCAATATAATTACCTTTAAACACACCCCTTTAAAAATGAGATTTTTGACAGCTCTTTTGATAAATTACTAATAAATCATTTATTTTAATTAAAAAATATCCCGTCTTATATACAAAGAGTTACAGTGTGGGTATATTTTATCACTCCTTATCTCTTTCTTAGAGATATATCCACCATCGCATCTCTCTTTTGCTCTACGATTCTGGAACCAGTTTTTTATTTTATCATCACATACATTAAGTTTCAAAGATAGGTCTGCTCTTTCATTAGCTGATGGCTTTCTATTAGTTTCAAAGTATTGTATTAAAAAATCTTTATCTTCCTGACTGAGGCGCGTCTTTCTTTCTAATGGCATGTTGTAGAGTGCTATAGTTTTTTTATATTTAATTTTTATTATTAAAGGTAACCTTAAGATAGGTGTGCTCTTATTAATTAGGTAAAGCATATTTTTAATTAAGAAAATAGAAAAATAGGTTTATTCTCTTGAATTATATGACTCTCTACACATCTTAATAGCCCCTTCTTTTGTTTTGTTAGTACCTATAAACCCACTAGAATGTACAAATCCTGCACCCTTAATCATACTATTGAGCTCATCACCTCGTCTTCCCCGCCATTCTTTTTTTAAAGGACATTTTAGTGAGAAATTTGTTGTATCAGTGTTAATAGCACGTATCTTGTACAAATCATCAGATGGATATACTAAAAACAAAATATTTTTGTTATTTTCCTTCTCTATCTCTAATATAAGATCATAACTATAATAAACATCTGATACTAAAATGTAATCATCAGTTTGATTTATTAGTATTTCAAGTTCTTTATATTTATTGTACCAAGAAGTTATTACATGATTAATATATAAGTCTAAATCTTTGGATACTATAGTCAAAGCCTTTCTAAAGTTTTCATTTTGCTGGTCTGATATAAGATTATCTTCACTGTTATATAAACTTATCATAGCATATATAGTTCTTGGCTTGATCTCTCCATATATATTATACCCATTATCCTGTGCATCAGCTCCTAAGAAGAACTCTTTATATATTTTTTTAGTTAGTTTTTTGTACAGAGTGCCAGTAGGATGAATATTGTATAAAGATAAGAAAGATTCGTGAAAATGTTTGTAAACAAGACCAGCGCTGCTCAATTTTATATTGTAGTCTGATGAATACGTCTCAGTAAAGGTAGGTTGATGATGGTCATACAAATTTCTTGAAGGATCGTATACACCACCTACATCATATACAATATCGCCTGTACTAATTACTTTAGAGTCTCTGGTTCGTATAATTGTAGATTCGGGGTATATTTTAGTAAGGATGGCTGATGCAAGAAGTTCGTCATAATGAAATCTTCCGTTATGAGTTACAAGTTTCATTTGGGGTAAAAAATAAGCTTATATTTATATAAATATTTTTAAGATTAGTTTTATTTAAATCAGTTTGTTGGTTCAAACGAACAAACTCATCAAAATTTGACTGTTTTTAATTTAAAATTAATTTATCTAAAAATATTTAAGAACATTCTTAGTGATTTAAATTTATTAAATTAGTCAAATGATGTAATTTCAGGTCATCTAAAGAGTATATTTAGATAGATGTAACACTTTGACTATTTTGTATAATAAATTTGACTTTTTATTTATGAGACATTTTAAATTGAATGACTCATTATATAAGTTTATATGTAACACTACTGCAAAAAAATAAATTTTAAGTTTATATGTAACACTACTGCAAAAAAATAAATTTTAAGTTTATATGTAACACTACTGCAAAAAAATAAATTTTAAGTTTATATGTAACACTACTGCAAAAAAATAAATTTTAAGTTTATTCTTCCTGAGAACCATATTCATATCTCAATTCGTCTAATGCATCTCTAGCAATCCTGTCCATATTCTTTGCTGTAATATTTATCACATGCGATGCTACTTTCGCTTTTGTATACTTATCTATATTTTTATCAAGGATATCAAATATTCTAATTATTTGTTTCTTAAAAGCCTGTTTTAATTTATTTTTCAATTTATATTCAAATATTAAAATTTGATCTTGTGTAGTCTTCTTTATACATGAATCTGTGTTTCTTTCTTTTATTTTATTCAATTTCCTAAATAGCATTGCTGTGTCTATCATACTAAATAATATGAAATATTTGAATATCATCTTTTTATCATAAAAAAAACTCAACATGTACCAAATTTTAGAAAGTAAAAAATATATAAATCCGTGTAAAAAGGATGGATGACTAACTAATTAAAATAAAAGATAAAATTTCCAATGGCCGTATCCACTACTTCCAATGGCTGTAGTAAATGGACAGTTTTTTATTTAAAAAAATATAAATGTTTTATTATAGTTATTAATATTTTAACATAATAAATCATCTTATTCATACAAGAGAACTGAACTATAAATTAAAAATTAGGCTACATTTTGTTTATATGAAGAAAAAAACTATAAATTAAAAGTTTATTTATATTCTATTCATACAAGAGAACTGAACTATAAATCTACTTATTCATACACCAATAAGAAATCTTCTACATTTGATACGTCCAGTTTCACCAATAAAACAATCAAATCTTTTATAAAAAAATATACATCCTCTCTATGGATTCACTTGCTAATGATACTCAAGCTAACATGAGTATACGTACTAGATCAAGAATATCAGCCCTTTCTTGTATAAAGATACTGATAATACTGGATCTACTCATAAGATCTATAAAAATATCTTCTATTTCTGTAGTACTGTATATAAAAAGGAATGAGGAAGTTAAAGTTCCTCTTAAATTATTCTTAGCAGTTTATCTGGTTATAACAATAGCAAGGACTATTACTTTTATATCTAAGAATAGAACATTCTTTAATATTCAAAGGATCCCTGAATTTAGAGACAACCCCGATTTAGCTTTATTTAGTAACTTTGTGGAGGCACTTCTTCTTTTTTGGTACCTTATTGGATTCCACTGGTTACAGGATTGTACCAATTGTCAGGTTACAAATCCCCTTTTGTACTATATGTCAGCTACTTGGGTAGCCTTAGGCTTCTTCATGTTTATAGCTCCCCTGCTAGC
>JAWUGJ010000001.1:79441-89914 GCA_036780745.1 Vairimorpha bombi
GCCCTATGTTAGATTTAACAGATGAAATACCAGAGCTCGTTTACAAATGTCCGTTCGATAACTGTAAAGTTAATTATCTCAAGCTTAATCATCTATTACACCATATAGAAAATTCATATCATGAAGGGATTCCTATTTTGAAGTATATAGAGTGTCCAGTTTTATCTTGTAAATTCAAGCATGAAGATGATCTTCCAGTACGAAGGAAGAAAAAGACTTCAGAGTTAGAGCATCTGTACTCTCATATAGAAACTGCTCATACAGACAAGCATAAAGAATGTTTTAAGATTGTTAATGAGATATGCAAACAAGAAATACTTTTTAATAGACCTTCTTTAAATATTTCCCCAGGGAATTTGTTTGTAACTTGTAATATAGAAAAGATTTTCAAAAAGGTTTCGTTAAGAAGTCTAATAAGTTATCATACAGAATTAGGTAAATTAGTTATGAAGATGATGGGTAATAGCTGTCTTATGGTCAATAATAATGAATACTTTGTTTGTAAAGTATGGGGATGTGATAAGGAGTATGAAGGAAAAGGTGTTTATAAGGCACATATAACTACTCACAAACATTCTATAAGCAAGGTTATAAGCGAAGGCACAGACAAAGCCAAATTGAATTTTGATTTGGTTCTACAGGAATTACGATTTTTTGATTCAGTATTTACGATTGATGGTATTCCTCAGTATTTAAGATGCGAGAAAGATTTTTTGTACCCGATTTTATTTAAGAATGATATTCGGTCAACAAATATACCAGCAATAGACAAAGAATTAGAAGATACTAAATTAATTTCTTTAGATAATTTTAAAAAGAAGTATGACGAATCTACTGATGAATTTATTTATATAATAGAGAATATTTGGTATAAAGATAGAATTTATAAAGATATTAGTGGTAAAATATTTCCCAATTTCCGGTACTATAATTTCAAGGAAAGTATCACTTGTGGAAGAATCTTAGAAGACCAGAAATTAATATTTATAGGAACAAAGCAGAGCTTCGTATCAGATATTTTAGGACATTTCAGTTCGGCATGTTCTCGTATTTACGTTTTAGATTACGAATTTGTTCTACAAGATATTATAGAATTATCTTATGGATATGCTCGTAAAATTTTAAAGAATTCCCATTCCCTTCTTATATTATTCAGTGATGGAATAATTCGTAAATTAAACTATAAAAATAACGAAGTCGTTAAAAAAGATAATTACGATATAATAGATTATGAGCCACGTAGTACAATAGATTTCGATATACTTAATGATAATACTATAATTTGTACAGATGGATTAGTTTTATACAAACTTATCGATGGAAAGATCATTTCTAAATCTGGATATTTAGATTCTTTTATAGTATCAATTTGTATAAGGAAACAAACAAAGAATGAGATATCATATACACAAAATACAATGGATGAGAATACTTCTCTCATACAGAATCTAAAGATGAAGACCTCTACCAACCAAGTATGTTGCAGTACAGTAAATGGATGTATCTACTCATTTGATACTGATTTTAATAATAGACTTCTTCTAGTTAAGAATTTCTATTCACAGAAGATAATATATTGTGATAAGGAAGATGTACTATTTTTTACTAATCACATGTATTTGAGTACTAAGATGCTTATCATAGAAGACACGTATGCCAAGACAAGAACTGTGACTGATTGTTTATCTTCTTCTTTTTGTAATACAAAATATGGATTTCTATTTGGACAATTTGATGGAATACTTGCCAAGATAGGAAAGGCTTCTAAGAGAAGTATCCCGAACAATTTATTTAAATTTGTTAAGAAAGGAAATGTCTTATACATATTGGATACACAAGCAGAGATGGAATATGCTAAAGACAGCCAAAATACTAGTCTTATATGTGAAGTATTTGAAGTAGACAGGCATGTTTATGTATTTCTGAGGAGTGGGGTTATATTTAGATTTTATCTTAATAAATAAAATAAACTTTGATATAGAAAGAGTTTTATTTAGAGTTAAGTAACTGTTATCAGAAAATAAATATCAAAAAGACAGATTTTACAGTAAAGACCTATTTTTTAAGGAAAAATAAAAATAGCACAGGATGGATTCGAACCATCGACCTCCGGGTTATGAGCCCAACGCGCTGCCTCTGCGCCACCGTGCTTAGTCGTATTAAAAGTTTGTTTTATAAAGTATGTATATATTATTTTGTTTTCATTTAGGATGGCCCATATGCCAAACTTATCAAAAAAGATATCCAATACCGACATAAATTTCACTATCCGGATACTTAAAGCACTTGCACAAAACAAACCATTCGGAATATTCAAACACTTTATCATGATACAAGTACTTAGAAATCTCAAACAACCTAATGTCATATCAGTAGATGATATATGGAATTTCTTGTATGAAAGATATGATGAGAAGACGTTGATTGAAGATTCTAAATCAAAGTATAATCTTACTGATAAGACGTATTATGAGTTAGATTGAAATGTATTTTAAATTAAATAAGCTAAAAAGAATAAATTTATTTTTTTAGTGAATACAAACAACAGACAATCTTCTTTGTATTCACTTAAGAACAAACTTACAAAAAAGTTGATTTTTTACCCTTTGTTATGAAAAATAGAACTAGTAGCATTTTATTTCATACAGCAGGAATTTACACATTCTTCCTTCTTTACAGCTACTACCAAGAAAAGATTACTACATCCTTATACGAAGGAGTAAAGTACACTTCAGTACTCTTTCCTATATACTTACACAGTCTTGGTGGGATAGTTGCTAGTGAGGCAGCCTTGTATATAAAAAAAGAAAAAAGATCTGTACAGAATAACAGTCTTCTGTACAGATATATCTTTCTTTCTCTTCTCAGTCTGATATCAGCACAGTTCTGGAACTTTTCTCTCAGATTTCTTACTTATCCTACTGTAGTGATATCCAAATCTTGTAAATTGTTAAGTATAGCCCTAATGAATTTTATAATATACCGTACCAAGCTGAGTACCAGAAAATATTTTATACTCATTCTAACTACCTCCTCTGTTCTTCTTTTTGCACTTGGGGATTCTTCTAAAAAAGAATCCTCCTCTTTTGGTATAACTGGACTATTTCTTCTTATAATCAATCTTGCTGTAGATGGATTCTCTAATGTAATACAGGATAAAATATTTAAGGAGTATAAAGTATCTTCTCTAAATATGATGTACTACCTTAATTTAATAAGATTTGTTATATCAATGATTCTTTTAATTATGACTCAGAATATGAGATATTCATTCACTTTTATGTACAAAAATCCTTCACTAGCTATAGATTTAGGATTATCCACCATTTTTAATGTACTGGGTCAACTTTTTATATTTTCTATGATAGAGAAACATGGTACTATCATACTCAGTACAGTAAACATCACTAGGAAGATTCTATCCATTTTGGTATCTTTCATTATATTTGGTCATTCTCTATCTTTTATCCAAGGGATATCTATTATAGGAGTCATTCTATCTATAAGTCTAGAATTCGGAAGTAAGGAAGACAAGAAAATCAAGGAAAAATAAATTATCGTAACATTTTAATCTAAGACTGTTATTTCATTCTCCATTCTATTTTTCTTTAAATCATTCAGATTTATAGTAGTCTTAATTAATTCACAGAGATACACAGAAGAAAGATTCTTCTCAAGAGTCCTTGACAACTTAGGAATAGAATTAAGAATATCCTGCAACAAATTAATTATCTCATGATTATATTCTAATTCTCCATCAATAACACTTTGTATGTAATTTTGTATATTAGAAATACAATTACTGTAAACCTTCATGGATTCTCTTATAATACTTACGTCATCTTTAAGACTTCCTGTACGTTCTTCTCTAACATCTCTAATAAGATGTTCCACGCCAACCTCCTCTGCTTCTTCAGCTTCAATCTTCCCATTTACGTGCACAAATTCTTTTTGTTTATTTAATTTAAAGATTTGTATGGGTAAGTCATAATCATCAGAATGAATATTAATAATCACAAGATAAGGTTCATCAATTATTTTTAACATGGATTTGGTAATTTCTATGTCATTCTGACACATCTTTGGTCCAGTATGGTACCACCCAATAATTTCTTCTTTAGAATTAACCTTGTGAAATAACTCAAACATATTCTTCAAATATGAAGTATCATAGAACCATCCCTTACTATCTTCCTCGAAAGGTATAGCAAAGCTGTTAGTCACATGTATGTCTCCATCACGGTGTCCTAGAAGTATTCCCATTACTCTTTTGGTACCCATTCTCTTGTAGTGGTCTACTGCTGATAGTAGCACTAAAGGATGGACTATTACTGAATTATCTACCATTTTAAAGGGTAAAAAATTCTCAATAAGATATAATTAAACAATTTGAAAATAAATTATTTAGACATATTCGATCAATCTAAGAAAAAGTATTAAAGAATCTTAAAAGTATTAAAGAATCCTGGAATATGATTTTTTTCTTCTATTCATATCTCTTATGTATCTTTTTATGATAATCAATTTGACTCTTAAATTAATTTCTTTTATCTGGCTATCTTCAATATCGTAGTAATAAAATCTACCAAAATCATATAACATCATAAAAATAAAGTCTTCTAATATATCAAAAGATAAATAAACCATATACAGTATAAGATAGAAGATGTAGTAGCATATTATATTAACATAAGTAAGAAGGAATACACTAAAAAGTAATACACTCATGATAATCTGATCGATACTCAATTTGACTGTATCAAATCTTTTCTTAATTTTGTTGTATGTTCTGTTTCTAAATAATCCTAATATTTCTAGTAAGGTGCTCAGAATATAAGCATGTATCTTAAAAATAAACTTTATACTAATTTGTACAAAAAACTTATCAAAGTCAGTGACTAAAGACAGCAAATACAAATATTTGTAGATGATTGTCTGACCATACACCATCATATGAAATACTACACCAAGATTCTCTTTGATAACTGTGTTCTGCTTGATGCCCATAGGCTGATCTTTAATATACTGGATGGCCATGCTAGGTATGTCTACGAAGAAAGTGCTTAGAATATCTTTAAGAAGGAATTTTAATCCTACAATAAATAGCTTGACTAGGATAAAATTTGCAACTGATTTTGATTTTTTATGAAAATTTATCATCTTGTGCTTCTCTAAGAAATCATTTATGCAGATTTTATTTTCAGAAAATATTTTAAAGTCTATGCTTTCATTAAAAGAATATTTGGATACACTATTATGCACTTTAGAATCAATAATTGTGCCCTTGAAAAGTTTACCATTGATTTTAACAGATTCCACTAATATTTCAATATCTACATTACCATAAGGAGAGCTATAATAAATTAGTAAATCATCATTACAGCAACTTTCCTTATAATATCTATATTGACCTGTTATAATATCAATCTTTTTTATCATTTAAGGGTATACATTAAATTCATTTATCATGAGTTTTCCCAAAATTAATTGCGGTAAGTTTTTCAATATGATTTGAAATAATTAAAAAAAATGCTCTTATCCGGGTTCGAACCGGAGACCTCATCCGTGTAAAGGATGCGTGATAACCACTACACTACAAGAGCTTAGAAAAAAATTATATAAATTTTATATAAAAGTTATAATGATGTATAAAAGTTATAATGATGTATAAAAGTTATAATGATATATAAAAGTTATATGTGATATAAAAAAGTTATAATGATATATAAAAGTTATATATGGTATACAAAAGTTATATATGATATAAAAGTTATATATGATGTATAAAAGTTATAATGATGTATAAAAGTTATATATGGTATATAAAAGTTATATATGATGTATAAAAGTTATATATGATATACAAAAGTTATATATGATGTATAAAAGTTATATATGATGTATAAAAGTTATATATGATGTATAAAAGTTATATATGATATAAAAAATTTATATATGATATATAACGTATAGTAGTCTATAAACAAACAAAGTATATAAAACTTATATACGATATATAACGTATAGTAGTCTTTATATACTTAGTATTTTGTTTTACAATTATAATATTTACGATCACCAAAATTTATTTTATTTTCATTTTTAGGCCCTCAGATGCTCTCATTTAAAGAAAAAATTGAGCTGGTAAGAAACTTGGACAATGCTAAGATCGACTTAGCAAACATAGACAAGTACTTGGAGTATCTCAAGTATAAATCTTTAGTCAGTCTACTTTTCAAGAAAATAATTGAATCTCTAATAGATCTTGATGTGGATATAATTTCTATATATGATTCAATATCTGAGGAAGACTGGTCTGACATAGTAACTGAGTATGAGACTCCTATAGAAAAACCTTTGTACGGTGTTATACGAGATAAAATTAGAACATTTATTGCTGCCTATAAGAAAATAGATGATATTCTTCTAAATATAAATGTTAATATCTTGTTAGAGTGTCTTGGTACAATTCCTTTGAACAAAACAGGAAGTGTTCAGTTTTTGTTCTTTAGACTTGGGTGTGCTAAAGCTTGTCCTGTGCTGTGTTTTTTATTCGAAAATCTTAAGAATAATCCTATCGTATATATTCCGTATTTTACATCCTTTGTAACAAGATGTAAAGTAGATTCCCATAATGCGATACTAGCTTATATAAAGTATTGTGAGGAACTTAAAGCCAACAATGGGTTGAAATACATTCTTGCTTCTCAAGGGTTGATGTACATCTGCTGTTTCAAACCTGATTATATAAAATTATGTAAGAATGTGTGTGATCAAGTATTTTCCAATAATATTTATATGTATATGAATCCTATGGTAGTCGAAACATTTTGTTCCTTTTCTTCTTATAAATTTAAGTGTTTTAAGAGTTTTGATAATTTCTCGTTGTACTATTTTCCATTTGATAAGTCTATTTTCGAAAAGATTCATGATCTTTATGCTGATAAATATATCGAATTTCAGAAATAAAAATAATTTAATTGGATTTTGTTGTATCATATATTTTGTTTTTGTTCTAGGATAACCCCTTTATTATGATAAGATATTTGTTTATGGATGATAGTGTACCTTTTTTCTACACTATACTAAATCTAATTATTTGGGGATTTACTAATTACCCCATGATATACGGAATATTTCTTCTATTTTTTACCTGCTTAGAATTTTCTATCACAGTATACAAAAGAAAAATTCATCTAACAAACCAACAAGAAATCGAATTTTAAATAATAAAATTAAAGAACGAGTGAAGATCTAAAAATTATTCGCTTAAAGCATTCCCCTTACTAAATAAATTCATTCCCCTTACTAAATAAAAGCATTCTCCTTACTAAATAAAAGCATTCCCCTTACTAAATAAAAACTTTCGCTTAAAGCATTCCCCTTACTAAATAAATTCATTCGCTTTATAAATTTTTTAGGATGAAAATATTTTTTTTAAAAAAATTTACCCCAATTTAAAATGGCAAAACCTAAGATAACTATCCCAGAAGAATTTGTTAAACTTATTTTGATAAGTCAAGGACATCTAGGAGGAATTAAAACATCAAAACAAATGGAGAGATATATATATGGAACAAGAAAACCAGAAAACATAAAAGTAATTAATATTGATAAAACATGGGAGAAATTTATCCTTGCTGCTAGAATGTTCTGCAGTGTTAAATATCCTAGTGATGTTGCAGTCGTGTCTACTAAGACTTTTGGAAGAAAGGCTGTCTTGAAATTCTGTGAAGTTACATGTGCCACCCCAATTATTGGAAGATTTATTCCTGGAACTTTCTGTAACAACCAAGTTAGAAGACCTTTGGAGCCAAGATTGTTGATTGTATCTGATCCCTTCTCTGATAAGCAAGCTTTGATTGAGAGTTCATACGTCAATTTGCAGACAATAGCTTTTTGTAATACTGATAATGAGACAAACTTTGTTGATGTTGTTATCCCAATGAATAATAGATCACCATTGGCTATTTCTGCCGGATTATTCATCCTCCACAGGCTTATCAGGTTTATGAAGACTGGAGAGCCTTTAGATGAGAACATGAAGGAGATTGAGCTATTTATTTATAGAGATCCAGTTGAACTTGAAAAACTTGTTGAAGAACAGAAATTAATTGACAATGCTAATATCATAATTGACGAACAAGAAACGTCAGAGCAGGAAGGATTTAGCAATAATAATTCTTGGAATGTCGAGCAATCAAGCGTATCTGTTGAAAATACTTCAGATTTCCAGAGAGGTGGATGGAATTAAATTTTAATTTATTAAAAAAAGATTTTTAAATTTACAAAAGACTGTGGTTTTTAAATTTACAAAAGACTGTGATTTTTAAATTTACAAAAGACTGTGATTTTTAAATTTACAAAAGACTGTGGTTTTTAAATTTACAAAAGACTGTGGTTTTTAAATTTACAAAAGACTGTGGTTTTTAAATTTACAAAAGACTGTGGTTTTTAAATTTACAAAAGACTGTGGTTTTTAAATTTACAAAAGACTGTGGTTTTTAAATTTACAAAAGACTGTGATTTTTAAATATATCTTTTCAGTAAATTGCATAAACTATAATTTATAAAAAACCCCTTTTATGAAAAATATTCAAATAAGTCAAATAAAAGACGATGACTTTTCAAGTGTGGAAATCATCGAAGAAAATATTTCGATAAACAAAAAGGATACAAAATCAACATACCAGGATATTAAGGAACTTATTAGTGACGTTGAAGGACTTAGAGAAGCACTCTTCTTCAAACAAGAAAAATTACATATCCAGCTTCGTGGTATAAAAGATAAGATCAATGGTGAGAAGATACAAGAATTATATAAAAATCTTGATGATCTAAATATAAAACCTCTTGGCGAATCCAAAGAGGTACTACAAAGAAACAAAGAGATTTATGAACTTAAACTAATTAACAAAATTTTAAGGTACACGATAGAGATAGAAAAAGGTAATTTTAATGTGCTTAATGCTTTACTAAAAAGTGAAGAAAAAGATGACTGGAGATTTCTTTGTTTCTATATAAACAAAACAATGGAAACTTTGGAGACAGAAAATAAAAAGAAGGTTCTAGAAATTTCTAAAAAAATACAAGATAAATTAATTAGTGTTTTCGAAGAAGGTAAAAAGTTTAATAATAAAACTATGATGAAATCAGCGTATATAGGGTTATCAGAGTTGGATACCAATCACACACTCCTACAGACATACATCTACGACATGGAAATATTTCAAAAGATTTACGAAATGAAACATCCAAATGTAGACGAGATTGACATCGAACTATACGACGAAGAATCGAACACATTCCTAAATTTTATAAATGAACTGAAATCATCTTATCAAGATAATTTTACTGATTTGTCAGAAATATTTACTAATTATGATGAAGCATACAAGATAGTAAACAAGAAGTTATTTTATGATCTGGTATTCCCTACCCTGGAAAACTTTCTAAAAGGGACAATTTCTTTTGTATTTCTCTATTCTATAGAAAATGCATACAAAAATATTCATAATTTAAGTATTTTTATTGAAGCGATTTGCACGAATTTCGATTGTAAAGTTGTTCTGGATGAAGTATCCGACAGATTCTCTGCCTTGTGTATAGATAAAGAAAGATTATTTTTTGAAGAAATCTTTAATAAAATTGTGAATGGAAGCTCGACTGCTAAAAAGTATATTTTCAGAAACGAAATAATTACTTTTACACGAAACTACGATAAACGGATAAGCATCATTCTAGTAATAATTGATATGTTTTTTAAAAGAAGTGAGTATTTGTACAACGATGAAGATATTGCAGATATGCTATTATTTTATTCAGAGCATTTTAATAGATTAATGGAAGTGATATATGAAGAGACAACTGACAAGATTGAGTGTATAATACAAATACAGAAAGTTTTTACATCACTAAAAAAATATTTCAAGGATGATATCTTCAAGATGGAGAATTTTATACAACGTAAGAAACTTCTAATTCAGAATTCATTAAAATGGAAATTAGAGCAATGTGAAGGAAGAATAAAACAGATAGTTGATCAAATATACTTTTATAGGCCTGAAACTGATTTGTATATTCTAGATTACCTAAAAGAGCAAGTCTTTCAATCTAAAAGGATAAAAGGAAAAACTCAAAAGATGTTCATTGAAGGAATTTTTAAGATAAATTACGAGAATCTGAAAAGTCGAATCTTTGAAATCAGATTTTCTGAATCACAGAAAAAGAATCTAAAAAGTTACGTCACAAATATAGTAAATTTTGCTATTCTAACAGGGGAGTATGAGATTATTTCGAAATATAAATACTTAGAAAATATTGTATTGCTCATAACTGTAGATAAATCAAACCTGACTGATGTTTATGACATCTTTAAATTGAAGATCAATGAAAAAGATTTAAAAAAATCAATAAAGTGTAGAAAGAGTAAATAAAGTGTAAAAGAGTAAATAAAGTGTAAAAGAGTAAAAA
>JAWUGJ010000001.1:118253-136853 GCA_036780745.1 Vairimorpha bombi
TACATTTTTTAGATGAGTAATTTCTCAAAATCCGTTCTTATTTCATTATAAAGTTTAAAATAAGTCATCTTATCTCTTCTATGCTATTTTTTATTTTGCCCTTATTTAAATGTCTTTTACCAGCTCAGATTTTAAACTTGTTTTTTCTACTGAGACGCAAATTCCTTCTTTTATAAACTTATACGATAAAGTCTACACTACTATACATAAAGATAAGTTTATGTATATAATCTTCAGTAATAGCAGAATATGCCTTATTAATAGCATCGATTACTCTCTTCTTCATCTTTACGACGGCATAGACGAGGAAATTAAGAAAATTGAATACACAGAATCATGTATTTATATACTTGCTCAGAATGATTCTTTATACACAGCTAATTATACGAATCTTGAATACAAACTTGTTAATACTGATATCAGTATGTTCAGTACAGACAAGTATGATAATTTACTTCTACTGGATCTATCAGGGAGATTAATTTATAATGGTAAAGTATTGGAAGATCTTCAATTTAATATAAATTATATTAAACTTATTGATGAAGAGATATTCTTGATAAAAGAAAATAAATTGATTTATAAGAATGAATCAATCAATTTATATAAGTTTTTATTCGGATCAGGTGACATATTAGTCACTATCAAGGGAATCTATGACTTAAATCAAAAAACCTTTTATAAAATCAAGAATATCGAAGAGGCTAAAAAAGAAAATGGAGAAATTTACTTGAGAAAAGCGGGCAAATATTTCAAATTGTGCAATAAATAATCAAATTGTGCAATAAATAATCAAATATGAACTTATTTGTTTTCTTAAAAATATTTTAAAATTCACCCTTTATTAATGACTTTACAAGAAAGTGAGATTGGGCTTATACTAAGCTACGGTAAAAACTATTATACAGATCAGATTACTGATACAGAACAACAAATTAAGAACTCATTTGATGCTATATCATTAAAATTAGGTACCAGGGAAGTTGAAACAGGACTTGCACCACCTAGTGCATGGAATTTACAAGCAGATACCCAAAGGGCTCAAAGAGAACAGAGTCTTCAAGTAGCACGGGTATGTAAAATTATTGAAGGATACCAAGAACCAAGATACATGATAAATATTAAACAGATGGCTAAATTTGTAGTAGGGAAAGGTAAAAAAGTTGATGGATCGTTAATTCAGGATGGTATGCGTGTAGGTGTAGACAGAGTAAAATATCAGGTTTTACAACCTCTTCCAAGAAAAATCGATGCAAGTGTAACTCTTATGCAGGTTGAAGAAAGACCAGATGTCACTTATAATGATATAGGAGGATGTAAAGAAGAAATCGAAAAGATTCGTGAAGTAGTTGAGAAACCCTTATTAGAACCAGAAAGATTTATAAAATTAGGAATTGATCCTCCGAAAGGGGTTCTTTTATATGGACCACCCGGAACAGGAAAAACTTTATTAGCAAGGGCTGTAGCTAACAGGACTGATGCCTGCTTTATTAGAGTTATTGGATCAGAATTAGTACAGAAATATGTCGGAGAAGGGGCAAGAATGGTAAGAGAAATTTTCGATATGGCTAAGACAAGGAAAGCCTGCATCATCTTTTTTGATGAAGTCGATGCCTTCGGTGGTACTAGATTTGAGGATAGTGGTGATAATGAAGTACAAAGAACTATGCTGGAGTTAATCAACCAACTCGATGGATTTGACAGCAGAGGTAATATCAAAGTATTGATGGCGACTAATAGGCCCGATACCCTCGATCCTGCATTATTGAGACCTGGAAGATTAGACAGGAAAGTTGAATTTTCTTTGCCTGATTTGGAAGGTAGAACTGCTATTTTAAAAATTCATGCTAAGACTATGAGTGTCGATAAAGATATAAGATATGAACTTATTGCAAGATTGTGTAACAATGCTACTGGTGCAGAGTTAAGAAGTGTTTGTACAGAAGCAGGGATGTTTGCAATAAGAGATAGACGAAAAATAGCTACAGAGAATGATTTTTTAAAAAGTGTGGACAAGGTTATAAAAGGATATGCTAAATTCTCAAGTACTCCTAGATATCTTACGTATAATTAAACTCTTTCTGTAATAATTTTTCAACATCTACTTATTTTGAATAAAAAAGTTTTAAGCTGTAATTTGTTGTTTTTGTGAAACAAAATGAAATAAATATTTATGCAAGTTAACTTAAATATATTTTGTTAGTGTGAAATGCATAAACTCTTTTCATATAGAAAAATTACCCCTGACATAATGAATGAACTTTTAACCTCGATATTTAAAATTAACGCCACAGTGAAATTTAATAATGCAGATTGTGATTACAAACCAGTAGTTGATTCGATTAAATCCACGGGATTGTTTAATGTGAAAGAAAAAACTGGAGAATCTATTAAATATGGTGAGGATCTAACTTCAAAAATATTTAAAGATGAAATATATGTTTTTAAAGAGATTATAATTCATATAGTTCAAGAAGATTCTTCATCGATAAACCATATACCGATAACAGCATTTGATACAGATATGTACATAAAATTATTGAAGAATTTGTATGAAAATTCATGCACATTACGTGATACTTCTTTGTTTACAAAAAGTACTTCTTTACTAAGATCTTTTATAATAAATGATTATATGGATGACAAGAACAAAGCTGATACACTTTTCTTATTGGGAAGATACGGTGATTCTTATAAAATATATAGCAAGTATATGGAATATAATGATTTCTCACATTATTGTATAGAAATGTCTGTGTATTGTAGAAGATCTTATATGAATCTGCCTTATCATTTTATAGATACAGTATATTTTACTAGACTTGTTTATATACTTTTTATGAGTAAAGAATATGATTATTTGTGTTACCAAATTTATAAACTGAGTAACAAGATCGACAATCATATCATGGAAGAACTGGGTAAAAGATTAATGAAAAAAGAAGAATATCATAGAAAAGGTACAGAATTATTATATTTTTATGGTAAAATTGATGGTGAAACACTGAACAGGGTTTTTAAAGGTATGTGTAATTTAAGTAATCAAACATCCAATATCAAACTTACTGAAAATATTGATAATTTACTGTGTTCGGAACCTTTTATTTTGAAATTATCAAAGCTTTCAATATTGAATTACCAAAATTTATTCAATATTAATCAATACCAGGCGGTTAAAATTCAATTTAAATGTAGAAAGGATACAGAATCTTATTACACATATAATAAGAAGGAAAATAGGATCGACGAATACATGAACATATTAGTAAAGTATAAAAAGGTAGGAATTCATTTCAAAGATTTATATGTAAAAACCGATAGAACATATCATTTAAGGCTCTGTTTTATAGTGAAAGCAGAATTACTCATACAAAAGTTTATAGATTATAGAATACAAAGTATGACTTATGTGTCAATAAAAACTAAATCACATTTAAATGTAATATCTAAGCATAAATTTAATGTAACAGATGGAAATATACTGCGAATTATTAAAGAAGATGTACTAGGTGTAAATGAATTAGTCGAAGTGAATGATACTTTAAATGCGGTACCAAATGACCCAATATACACAGATCTTGATTATAAAGAGTTTTTAAAGAATAAAATGAAGCAGATCGATATAGATAAAGATACTGTATTACAATTAAGTGGATATAAAAACCAAAAAATATCTGTACATAAAGATGATGAGGTTTATAAGATTAATCTAAAGAAAAAGAAAGTTAAAAAGAAAATTTTTATTTTTGTATTTAATAGCTACAAACTTACTGAATGTACCAAATTAAATATATTAGTCAATAACTACATTGATAAGAAGTATTTTATGACAATAAGTAGCCCAGAAATTGAAATTATAGATGAAAATTTTGTACTAATGAATAAACTAAGCAGTCTATTCGAAATGAGATGTAAAATAAAAGATGCAGCTCATAAGTTCAGTATAAGAATTAAGGATGAAAATGATAAATATGCAGATTTTGATTTATGTATCGATATATCCTAATTATCTACAAAGAAGTTTATTTTAGATTCAATTTTGTGGGAAATTTCAGCATACAATATTTAAGTACTAGTTCCAGTCCTTCTTCTATATCTTTTTCCTTAATTTTATACTCGTAAAATTCCTGATTAATTATTCGCTTATTGATAAACTTCTTGTTGATGCTATAAATTTTAATGGGAATACTAGTAGGGTTTGTTATATAAAGTACCTTATCTATGATTTCGATATCCAGGTTAGTAGACACGTATATCAAAGATACTATGAATATTACAAACATAATAAAGAGTATGAAGAATAGATAGATACAAGATTTCCGATATTTTCTAGGTAGACAAAAATATGCTAGCATGGTAAATAATAGATGGGTATAATTTAAATACCTAACAAACAATACTTTGATTTATAAACATAAAAAGGGATCATAAATATGATGTAGAATATAAACAAGCATTTAAAGCTTCAAAAAAAAAATATCTTCTTATCATTGATTTTTACCCCTATGTCAAATGATAATCCATCTTTCTGGAAAAAACAACCTGTTGGTGTTGAAGAAGGGGCGAATGATCTTATTAAATATCCTAACAAGATACCCACTGAATCTTACAAATTACCTGAAGGATTTATGTTTGAGAATATACATGATACTAAAGAGTTAAGTAAGTTTTTATATGAAAATTATGTTGAAGATTATGAGAATGAGTATAGACTTATTTATTCAGAAACATTTTTTGATTGGGTGCTAAATACTCCCAAGCATAAAGAAGAATACTCCCTTGGACTAAGATTTAATAATTATCTAGTAGGATATATTTTTGGAAGAGAAACAGAGATTATGATTCATAACAAGACCAAGAGAGTTGCTTGTATTAATTTTCTCTGTGTTACCAAAGATTTAAGAAATAAGCGTATTACTCCTATTTTAATTAGAGAAATTACAAGAAGATTTAATTGTAATGGAATATTTCAGGCCGTATTTACTGCAGGCACTGATTTATTATTTGAAGTCTGTGTCTCTAGATATTGGCATATGCCTATTAATAGTAAGAAGCTTCTTAGTATTGGATATCTTGATACTCCTTGTGATATTGAGATTAAATCTTGTAGAAGTAGTACTAGATCTATGACTAAGGATGATCTTCCTGTTGTATTTAATTTATATAAGGACTTTATTATGAAGTATAAGATTTGTGATAATATGGATATGGAAGATTTCAAATATGCTATGTTTAATAAGATTACCAAGGTGTTTGTACATGAGGAAGATGGTAAGATTGTGTGCTTTGGTTCTTATTTCTTATTAGATACATTGGCAATTAAGAAGAATATTAAGATTACAGGTGCTTATCTAAGTATATCATGTGGTAAAGATCTTAAGAATATGTTAGAAGATTTAGTGTACATGGCTTTTAAGGATAAATGTGATGTTATGAATGCATTGGATATTGGAGAGAGTGGAGAATATTTGAATAAGTTAGGATTTTTAGAAGGATCAGGAGAGTTGAAGTATTATTTATATAATTGGAAGTCTGGAAAGATTGATAAGAAGGATGTATTCTTTTATATGCAATAAAATATTTAATTAAAAAAGAAATATGTTTAAAATTAAAAGAGGAATATGTATATTAATTAAAAAAGAAATATGTTTAAAATTAAAAGAGGAATATGTATATTAATTAAAAGAGGAATATGTTTAAAATTAAAAGAGGAATATGTATATTAATTAAAAAACATTTTGTTTGTATATTAATTAAAAAAGACTATGTATATTAATTAAAAAACATTTTGTTTGTATATTAATTAAAAGAGGAATATGTATATTAATTAAAAAACATTTTGTTTGTATATTAATTAAAAGAGGAATATGTATATTTAATTAAAAAACATTTTGTTTGTATATTAATTAAAAAAGACTATGTTTAAAATTAAAAAACATTTTGTTTGTATATTAATTAAAAGAGGAATATGTATATTAATTAAAAAACATTTTGTTTGTATATTAATTAAAAAAGACTATGTTTACATATTTAATTAATCCAGTATACATCAAAATACTATGTTTATAAATTAAAAAGACTATGCTTGCATATTTAATTAATCCAGTATACTACTATGCTTGCATATTTAATTAATCCAGTATACTACTATGTTTACATATTTAATTAATCCAGTATACTACTATGCTTGCATATTTAATTAATCCAGTATACTACTATGCTTGCATATTTAATTAATCCAGTATACATCGATTCAGTTCTGTTTATTCTCATTAGTCATATCAAATACACTACTCTTTCTCTTATCATCTTTAGTCTTCTTAAAGGGTACAGCATTATATTCCGAGTTTCTTCTATGCTTAGACATTCTTGGCACTGGATTAGGCTGATTTCTATTATCTACAATATCTTTATCATCACTAAGCTGGAAGTATCTATGATTTAGGAGGGTACTAGGAGAAGGTCTACTCAGATGACTAGGATTCATACATTCTAGTATACAACCTATCAGTACATCATCCTTATTTGTATTACTTTTTGATCTTATTTTATCTATCATTTCATTCATAGTGATTCCATTAGGCTCTTTTACAAGTTTATAATTATTTTCTTTATCAAAATATGAATGAGTATTTTTACCATGTTCTAGCATAAATCTTGGTAATCTACCAAATAGTTTGTATATCCTACCAACCAAATCTTGATTATCTTTCCCAGGGAAAAGAGGATGTCCCATATACATCTCATACATAATACATCCAAATGACCATATATCACATGAATTAGAATAAGGGATACCCAGTATGACTTCTGGAGATCTGTAGTATCTACTCTGTACATAAAAATTAGACTGCTGGGGTTCATAAAAAGCTGACCCGAAATCTATTATTTTTATATCAAAGGTGTTATAATCTTTTATAAGAATATTTTCTGGTTTCATATCACAATGTGTTATGCCCAGTAAGGATAATTGATTGAGTCCTTCTAAGATCTGTTTCCCTATCTTCTGTACAATACTATGATCCACTCCTCTGAATCCTGTAATCTTTATAAATTCATATAAATTATGTCCTAGTAGTTCTTCTACTATACAGAGATGTTCTCTAAATACGAAGACATCTTTTATCTCTACAAAATATTTACTCAGATTTTTATACATTAATTTCTGTAATATCTTTACTTCATTCATCTCATAGAAATAATATTTTGGACTATTTTTTACTATCTTTATAGCTACTTCTTCTCCACAAGTACTTACACATCTCACTACTTGACTAAATGTACCGGTACCAAGTAGATCTATTACCATGTATTTCTTAAGATCAGTTTTTTGTAAGAAATCTCCACGGCTTACTACAAGATTCCCTTCTATATTATCATAGAGTGAATTGTGTAATGATGGTGGATCTGTCAAAATCTTCTTCTTCATTTATGTGTACCCTCAAATAAAATAGAAATAACAAGAATAACAAAAAAGAGAATGATTAATTAAATAATTATAAAATGATTAAGAATTTTTATATTGATATCATTTATTAAGGAGAATCTGATGTAATATTAATAATTTGCATTTAAGTTGCATAAATGAATAAAAGTATAATTTAATAATTTGCATTTAAGTTGCATAAGTTGCATTTAAGCAGTATTTAATAAGTTGCATTTAAGCAGTATTTAATAACTTGCATAATTTGCATAAATGAATAAAAGTATAATTTAATAATTTGCATTTAAGTTGCATAATTTGCATTTAAGCAGTATTTAAGTTGCATAAATGAATAAAAGTATAATTTAATAATTTGCATAAATTTAATAATAAATAATTTTATACTTATGGAATTTATTTATACATTCTTATTCCTTTTTATTCTTGTCTCTTCTTGACTAATATTCACATGATCATTTTCTTCTACTGGGGAGATCTCTTTATCCTCACTCTCTTGTACATCCTTAGAAACATCTTCTAAGGGCTTATCTGATTCAGTCTCTTCAATAATTAAATTCTTGGCTGAGAAATAATTATCTTTAAAACTAATCGAGACAGGATCTTCTAAAATGTTATTTCCATCACTATCTATTATATTGTCCTTATTCTCTGCTATACTATTTCCTACATTCTTTAATATATCGAAGGATTCTTCATCCTCTATTACTGCTATAATGGCCTTCTCTATTCTAAGAAATACTTTCTTAATATTGTACAATTTATACCCCTTACAATCAGTAAGTATACGGAGGGTCTCCTCATAGTCAAGGGGATCTATGGACTTCTCACAATATATTTTTATTAAATTAAGAATCTCTTCAAATCTATCTTCTACATCATATTCTGGTATAATATTCATCCTTACTGCTACCCTGGAAGATACTATAGGCTTAAGTTTAAGATCCTTAATCTCTTTAAGTCTTTCATATACATAAAATATAAATCTATAAATACAAAATATATTAAAATCTCCTATGAAAGAGGGATTTTGTAATATTAATCTAAATACTAAATCTACTGTAGAATATAACTCAGGAATAGCAGCCTTCTTGTTATCTGTCTGACTCACTCTGATGAAAATATTAAATATTTTGGCAATATCTTCTACTAATTTTCTATCTTGGAAATCTTGCTCATATCCTTGTTCTGCTTCTTGTATAAGTACTTTAGTACTAAAATTAGACTTTTCCTGATTCTTATAATAAGGTCCATTTGTATCGAGTGCTTTATAATAAGCCCGGTCTACTTGTTCATTCCAAACTTTATGTTTCTGTCTAAGTCTTTCTCTGTACTCCTTATTAACTGTATACAATCTCTTGATAAGCACTGGTATGGATGTCTTAGGATTTGTTAAAATTCCTTCTAATATCTCAGAGGCAGAATCTTCATAAATGTTTTTAAGTACTTCCTTGACTATCCCTGGTGACATTCCTAAATCTTTAACTGATAACTCATCATCACCCAAATTAGAATAAACAATCTCTAAAGATTGTATAAAATAATCAAGTCTTTCTATAACAAGACTGGCTTCTGATCTATCATCCTCTGCACGAAATACACAATCTTCATACATATTTCTTTTAAGAAATACAAAGTTGGCATCTTCTGACTCAAAAGTGGGACAACTTACACAAGTAGTATTAAGTACTTCCTTAGCTATGGCATCTTGATTAAGATTCTGTATCTCATGGGATAATATTCTGTATGATCCTACCTTCCTACACTTATCAAGATTTTTAGTATCAGGTGACGTTTCTGACTTCTCCTTATAATTTATAAAATCTTTAAATAAATTAATTTGAGCTTCATTCTTAAGAAGAGGTGCTACTAGGAGAAGAAGCTCTCTTTTGGTAATAAAATTCTGATTGAAATAATTTAAACATCTTAAGAAATCATCATTGACTTTTTTGTCTTCCATCTGTTTACAAATCTGCTTCATTATGGAACTTTCTTCTTCTGTTTTTATTTTATTTGCAGGAATAAAATCTTTTTCGAAATCCTCTATTAAATCAGGATGTTCCCATAATAGACTTGAAATTTCAGATCTTATGGATGTAATATTACTATCAGAAGAAAACTTCTGTAAAATATCTACAAAAGTTTTGTATACATTTGGCTGATTGACATATCTTTTCTTAACTCTTTGTATAAATTCATTGGCTTGTTTCTTTTTGGATCCTTCTTCTTCGGATTTAGGCGGCATATTGTAAGGATAGAAATTTGGATGCATTTTAGATCCAACAGGTGGCTGCATACGCATGGGAGCTGGTCCATTTGGATGGGGTGCAAAAGCAGGGATCATTCCTTGAAGCACTCCTGATAAGTGAGGAGGCTGATGCATATGAGGAGGAGGTCCCATCTTAGGAATCATCGGTCTCATATTATTATTAGGCTTCATATTGGGATGCATCATTTTCGGATTAAACATTGCTCTTCTGAATTGAGGATACTGCTGATTATGCATGGGTATCCTCTCAAAGGTCCTTTGAATATTTTCATTATTTCTTCCATCTCCATAGAACTTCAAGTGATTGGGTAAATATTCGTTAAATATGTCAATAAGATGAGGTTTGTCTTTAAAAAGTATTCTTACACCTTTACAGACTTCGTCGGCGTCAATCTTCCCAAATTTATAATCCCTCATTGTCTCTAAGAAATTATCATAAGTCACCATATCGTCAGAATATTCTTCCTTGATTCTATTAAGAAATACCATAGCATCACAAACTTCTGCATCTTCAGGAATTGCTGGTTTAGTAGGCTGCGGATACAAATTATCTTGTACTTGTTCCTGGGGTCTGCTTATCTGATGATGAGTATGAGTCATCTGGGGAGCGAAATGCTGTTTACTGACACTGGAACTATCAGAATAGTCATTGTACTGACCTTTATCTTCCTCTCTGTATCTTTTACCTCCCTGTTCAGACCATTTATCATTATCTTGATTGTTAGTATTGTCCATATTGTTAGACATTAAGGGTAGATTTATAATTTTTTATAAATGATATACTTTGTTTACTTGGTAACAGAAAGTAACAAATGAATGAACTTGTAAATCATCTGTAGATCGATCAGGTCTGATAATCTTTGATCTTTTGTACATTTAGAATTTTTCATATAATAGTTTTCTTTCGATTTATCTCTTTCTTTTTAATTATTTATCATGTCTTAATCCTTTTTTATTAATTATTAATTACTTTGTTAGTTTTTATTATCTCTTTATCCTTTTTTATTAATCATTAATTACTTAGTTAGTTTTTATTAATTAACTATATATTTAAAACTTTGATAAATTTTGTGATAAATTTGTTTGATATATTTTTTTCTGGTTATTTTCTTATTTATGCAATATTTTTTATTTTTATACATAATTTCTATTTATGCATATCTAATTTATTTACAACTGATAATTTGTTTGTAATCGGCTGCTAACAAATAAAAAATATTTTGTTACTAAATAATTTATTCATCTGGTATTCTTATCTCTCCTGAATTAATAGAAGCAGTGATTTCTTTAGGTGTCTTTCCTTCTACGGTACATCCTACCGAATAACAAGTTCCGAGCACTTCTTTAACTGTACCAGTTAATTTCCTACTGAAAGACTTTGATCGAATCTTCTTAGCAATTTCAATAACATCACTCAATTTGAGATCTCCGTCATGTTTGATATTCTTGACTTTCTTTCTGTCTCTTGGTGGTTCCCTAAGAGCTTTTATTATCAAAGTAGATGTATTTGGTAATACTTCTACAGTGGCTTTACCCCCTTCTACAGTAAGACCTACCATAACTTTATGTCCTTTGTATTCTGCAGTGGCTGATTTTACATCTTCTCCTACCTTCTTGATTGGTATACCCCATGATCCAGCCTTCTGTGCTAACACTGGGCCGGGAAGTTCTCCTCCTATAACTTGGATTTTTAGATATCTGGCTTCACCTGTGTCTGGCTTTCCTTTATTCATTTTAGAGGGTAAAAAAATTATAAAATTTTTACAAAAAGAAAAGAAGATTTCTAACTCAACTCAAAAATTGTATTTGAGAATATATATTAATTGATGGATACTCAACTGACAGGAAGTATGTTAAATTGTATTTGAGAATATATATTAATTGATGGATACTCAACTGACAGGAAGTATGTTAAATTGTATTTGAGAATATATATTAATTGATGGATACTCAACTGACAGGAAGTATGTTAAATTGTATTTGAGAATATATATTAATTGATGGATACTCAACTGACAGGAAGTATGTTAAATTGTATTTGAGAATACATATTAATTGATGGATACTCAACTGACAGGAAGTATGTTAAATTGTATTTGAGAATATATATTAATTGATGGATACTCAACTGACAGGAAGTATGTTAAATTGTATTTGAGAATATATATTAATTAATGGATACTCAACTGACAGGAAGTATGTTAAATTGTATTTGAGAATATATATTAATTGATGGATACTCAACTGACAGGAAGTATGTTAAATTGTATAAAACATTCATAAAACTAATCAAGGATAAATCAGAAATAATTTTAGTTAAAAAATTCAATTGATCAGATGGTTTCCTACCTTTTTATATAAAAATCTTTTTTCGTTCGGTAGCGTCTTTCTTTGACATACAAAACACTTTAAAAAATTCGTCACAGATACAAAACTCTGTTTCATTTGTGAAATTTGAAACACACTCAAATATAAAAACAAATATACGACAGAAATAAATGCTAGTTATTTTTTCAATACTACATGATGTATTTACACTTACAGGGGAACTAATCCCAGAAGGAGATAGGAACTTAAGACTGGCAGAGACGAGAACGAATGAATTAAAGTTTGCTGAGAAAAGTGATATAGGAAATTCTAAGAATTCCGATCTGATGGAATACGACTCAGTCACTAAGTCTATAAAGGTAAATGGTAAGACTATTTGTTCTACTTATGCAAAAAGAGAACTCGGATTCTGTAGTGATAAATATTTATTCGCTAAGTGGGAGAGAGAAGCTGAAGCCGGAAAGTATAAATTTAGGACTGACGATAATATGTGTCTAACTGTAGGAAAAAAGACTGACACTTTTAGTCCAGCCATTATTATAAAATGTAATAAGAATGATCTCTTCCAGAGATTCCAATATGAGAAGAACGAGAGTGATGGAAGTCCTATAGAGGCTATAAAGAATGATTATGAAGAAGGAGGTACAGTTATATTGAATATGGCATTAAAAGCTTACGACGACGATACGAATGTCGAAGTTATAATTCACGATTCTAAAGATGGAAATAAGCGTATTAATACAACAGTAGGAGAGATGAATACCTTGTACGCTTTCAATCATAATACTGAACCAATAAACCATGATATGTTGGTAGACTCGACTAAAAATCATCACGGAAGAGAAGATAACAAAACATATTAAAAAATTTTATACGGTTTATTTAGTATTAGATTTGATTTTTTAATTTAAAAAATCATATATTTTCTTTTACGAATATGAAACATATCTAATCAACAAATTTTATTAAATTTTGTTTCATAACGAAACAAATTAAATGTGTGTATTATAAATCACATTATTCGTATAAGATATTATTTTGTTTTCAACTTTGATATTGAAATCATGAAATTGTATTCTTAAAATTTTTAACAGATGAAACCCGTTTTAAAATCTGTAGATATAAATGGATCTTTGATAAATCGCAGATGAATCCACTTTTTTACCTTATATCCATATATTCAGTTACAAGAAGGATAAAAATATTAACAAAAGACCGAGATTACGAGCTAAGCTTAAGAAATACCAAACTTCTTACAGATGATCTTGTACTTGTAGCTTCACAAATGGTAAACAATCGTAAGAATACTTTCTTATACCAAAGAGAAACTGGTGGAATTAGGACAGTTAGTGGTAAATATTTATCCAAAGCCCTTCTTACTTCCAATGCTCGAATGCATGTCAAGCTAAGTGACAATTTCACACCTGCTGATAACTGGAAGATTACACCTCAGACTAATTACAACACAATAAGTAACTCTTCTGGATATTGTTTTAAACTAGGAGAACTTAATAAAGCAAGTAATTATATGGATCTTCATGTTGATACTTGTAATGATACAGATCCCATGCAGCAGTTCTACGTTATAGACCTAGATCGTGTATCGGCTAGGGATCATGGAACTTATAATTTATCTGGTATTACAAATATAATCAGTGAGCCTTTATATTATGGCGAATAATTAAAATAATTTCTCCTTAATATGTCCTTGGTTTTTTAAAAGGGTCTTTCTTTAATGTAGGCAAGTGTTGATACGTATCCTCTATTTGATATGTTTTATTTCAAATAAAGACTTTTTGTAATCATATATCCTTCTCTTTTCTTATAAAGATATTCTCCTTTAAATTGGAAGCTTCTTAGTTAACCCCGGGGATGACTACAGAAATAATCTTTAAAATTAGAGATAATGATTTTGAGAATATTGATACTACAAAATACACTAAGATATTCATAAACGCAAAGAAAGACGCGAAAACTACTAAGCTATCTCTATCTAGGTACCAAGGAGATATCTTGTATATACTTAGTAACAAAGATCTAGAAGATATTTATGAATACTTCCAGATTCCAGAAACCAAAATACAGAAGGATGAAATGAAGACAGAACATAAAGTAAAGAAAAGTAAGCAGGGGAATTTATTTGGATTTATTAAGAAGAAATAATTTTAATCTTTTGAATAATTTTAATCTTTTTGATAATTTTAATCTTTTTGATAATTTTAATCTTTTTGATAATTTTAATCTTTTTAATAATTTTAATAAATGATTTTAATCTTTTTGATAATTTTAATCTTTTGAATAAATAATTTTTTTCGTTTTAGGGGTGTCCTTGCGTAAGGAGGTCGTCTATCAATGATGTTCTTACAGAGATAGAGTTAATGCTAGCCGAGACCTAAAACAAGCAAACTAAGTCTTGTATCTTTTATGGTGCAAGCTACTCTCCAGAGTAAATAATATAGCATATGCTATTTTCATTTAATCTTTTTTTAATAAAGTTATCGAGTTATGGTTGTACAAAGACATTTTATTTAAAATTATTTCTTTATTTTTATCCCAGCATGAATGATTTCTATACAAAAAAACTTGAAGACTTATTGACAGAAAATAGAAATTTATATAAACAGAATATTAAACTAAAAGAAGATTTGAACACATCTGCTAACAAGATATGTACAATGAAAACACAGGTATGCACACTTAATAATCAAGTATCTCATCTAGACCAAGAAATGAGGAAACTCGAGATGGAATGCAAAACAAAAGATAATAAACTGAGAAAGAGTGAACTTTTTATGAAGAACGAGTTTAAACGTAAAGATATTTTAAATAACAAACTTATTGGATCGAATAAAAGTGTAAAAGAAATCGAACTCAAGAATGAAATAAACAAACTGTATCTAAGGAATAATATCTTAAGTAAGTTTATAAAAGAAATATTTGATAAGACTGATATGGATTTTAAAATGTTCTATGATATGCTAGAAGTGGTAGATAACTCTGATGACGAAACTTTGAAATTTTTTATCCAGGAGATTAAAGAAAAATCATCATCTCTATGAATTATGGATTGCCTTTGGTATTTGTAGTAGGAAGTTTGTGTATCAATTCTGCACACTCTTTGCAAAATTTATTAAATTGATCATTCAGAACAAAATCTTTTTCTAACACGTATGTATAATTCTTGGACTGGCATAAATCGCATTTAACCTTTCTATCTTCGATATTCGTACACTTGAAGTAATCAGGAATATCCTCATTCACATGCAGAATATTTTTGACACTAAGCTTATAAAATTGTCTAGAAGTGAAAAATATAATATCAAGTTTGCAATTTCTTATCAAGCTTTCTATTTTAGTATCCCAATCTTGGAATACAATATTTCGTGTCGTAAACATTCTTACGATATGAGATCTCAACTTGTTATCAGATGTATTGTAAAGGACTATATTTCGTATATTAAAAAAAGTAAAGCTGTTGGGTTCTGCAAGTAATTTCTCAGATAAATCTTTCCATTTAATATTCCCATTAACTGTTATATTGTACAATTTATATTTTGGCTTAGAAAATATAAGCAAATAATACGTACAAGGATCAGATATTTCTGTACTTATTTTAAATAAATCTGTATTCTGCGATATAAAATTTTCTGATAAATTCTCTTTACAGATAATATTATCCTTAATTAAAGTGTAATCAACTGTGTACTGATTAAATTCTTGTAAATCTTTTTCTTCAAATTTGTCGATTCTGCTTTTTAATTCGTTTTTTATTTTTTCGCAGTCCATGTGGGGTCTTTAAATTTTATTACTGAAAAGTCCTTGGACTATCTTATCAATATTATCACATATAACATCTTTATCTGTATCACTTATAGATTTAATATTAAAATCATCCTTATCTAACATTTCAAGATATTTTGTAAGATCAAAATCTTTTTCTACAATTGGTTTTGTATATTCCATATCTGGCTCTATAAGAAAATGTCTAAATATCTTGCCAACAAGATCTTTATCAGGATTATCCGAAAAATAATAATCAGGAACCTCTATATTCTTCGTAGATACGAGTTTACAAGTTCTATAATTAATGTATTCAGTGTCTTTTTCTTCATTAACTTTGGCCCAGAATATATAATCAGGAACACCGTAATCCTTAAAAATATTCTTGGAGTTTCCTTGTTCTTCTTTTGTATTAAATAATCCAATATACTCGTTGTATAAAAAAATATTTGATTCGTTGAATCCCATCTTTTTATTTATCTCGTGTTTTATTTCTTGTTCAGTTAGATCTTTCTTTAATTTGATTTTTGTACCGTATATAGTTGATAAAAACATAACAAGGGTGAAACCATTAAAAAATGAATTCTAAAAGGGAGATATTTACATTCTTCAATAATTTATTTTTATGCATTTATTTTTTTATAAATGTTTAAAATAAAAAATTTGTTAGTATAAAACAACAAATTGAATATCCTATAAAAAAGATTATTAGAATTTGTTTTATTATGTGCTTATACATCATTTCCGTAACAGATACATATAATACGAAAGAATGAAATCCTTAGATACTCCACCACTCAGGCTCGGAAGCAAATAATCATTTGGTAAATTAATATGATCAGGGAATTTAGTAATAAGAGGTTTGATATCATCGCCGACTTCCAATATTTCTTTGACAACCAATTTTTCTTTTTCAATTTCTTTAGGCTCAACAGCATTCCTTATGTTTAATATACTTGTCTCATCATTCAGGATATCTGTAATCTTACTTTTTATAAGGGATTCACTTTTATATTCCAGGAGGCCGAATACTGTTTTTTCTATTTCTTCAAGGTAATCGTTGTATCTTATTGGGTCCTCGAAATCTTCTTCTTCTCGTCTGAAGTGTTTATCAAGCTGTCTACGTATTCTACATTCCTTTTCTACCTCTATATCTTCAAAGGTGCTTGACATATAATTTATTTTACGCAGTTCTATACCACATTCTGGACATTTATTGGTACCATTTGCGAAATGTCTCTTAAGACAGCTCTCACACATCTTGTGAAAGCATGGGCTGACGTACAATACCATTTCAGGATTCAGATAAGAATCAGTCTTACAGATCGGACAACTTGTTTCCGACATGGGTAAGAGAATCTGATTTTTTTTAAACGCTTCAATCTACTAATAAAATGATAAGCTTTAAATTTGAACCAAAGAGCATAAATTATCATTCACAGACACACCAAATTAAAAGAAAGTATTATAAATTATTTATTGTCTAGAATTCTTCATTATAGATTTTATCATAAAGATATCCATCAGATAATCCATTCTTTCTTACTACTCCACATACATCATAAGTAGAAATTTGATCATTAATTCTGCCAGATTCGTCTAAATCAGCTAATGTTATCTGTACGCTCATTTTATCACAACTTGCTATAGGTCTCTTCGTAAAAGAACAGATTCTTCTTTCAAACATGAGGGGTAAATTTTTTAAAAATAAAAATCCTACTTAATTTTTTAATGATTTCTGTTTTTTAAAGAGTATCTTGGAAATCTTAAACTTCAAGAAATTAACTAGAACAAGCACCTGTTTATTATCATCAGAACAGAATAATTCATTTTCTTTGATCTGTGATAAAATAACAACAAGGGATCTTAATTCGCTATCATCAAGACTATCTAACTCAATATTAGCAAGAGTATTATAAATAAGATCATCATATTCTTTAATATAACTATCCTTAGCCAATAAGATTATTTTATCAAGAAGACCCAATAAAACATTAGTAGACACGAATTCAAGCTGAGAAGGAAGTAAATGAAAAATGAGATCATCCATCTCTTTACTTGACCCTTTTATAACACAATCAACAGCTTTCTCAAAATTATTAGATTTTATAAATCTTTCAATATCTGTCATTCTGGTTTCAGACATCGCAAGATCTGATAAAGCAGTTTTAACTTCTTTAAGATAATCTGAATCTCTGAAACTAGCAACCTCAGAAACAACTTGGATACGCATTTCGTCCATAGAAGCTTCTACTACAGGTAGAAGTGTATCACAGATAATTTCTCTGGTAAAATCAAGAATTCTTTCTTCGTCGACTTCTTTTTTTGATAAATTCGACAATTTTGAATTCATAAAATTAATAATATTTTGTTGTACACAAGCTAGTTCATTTCTGACAACTTTCTCTACAACAGTAATCAAAGAATTGTTAAGATTTTCACTAATTCTATCTAATAATTCGTATTGATTCTTTTTTTCTTTAGCATCTATTTCGTCAAGCTTGTTTTCAAACTTCTCGTATAATTTTAAAATTACTTCTTCAATATCATAAGACTGATTTATCTGGGGACTGTAAACCTTCGAAGTCATTGCTGGAGGGGGTAAATCAAAAGGAACATTTTGTGTTACCAAATTCTGTTCTTCTTGTTTTTTAGGTTCGATATTCTTTTGTAATAATTTACAAATAAGTATATTTTTATTATCTAACCTAGCACTAAAATCAAGTAAAACATCGGAACATTCAATTTTCTTTCTCACAACTAGTTCCCCCTTTATAACTTC
>JAWUGJ010000001.1:142594-154901 GCA_036780745.1 Vairimorpha bombi
CCAAGAAAAAAGTATAAAACTGTAATTGATTTTTGGGATTCCTTGTCATTGAAAATTGTTCTACTTACAGCATCAGCTCTGATTTTTAACAAAAAGAACAACACAAGACAAGCTTCAATTACTAATAAGAATATTTATGAAACAACAATAATATTGAAACTGAAACATCTTCCTTAAAATAAATCAGAATTGTAAACACATGACAAATCGAGCAAACACCTCACTTAATATTTTCATTTCCGATCTAAGAAACACTTCTAAAGATGATTTTATAACAAGAATTCTCATTGAAAAACGAAGGCTTTTAAATACAAGCGACATTTCTTATACTAAAGTGCTTACCATGATATATTTTATACTCCAGGATATACACGTAGATCCATTGGATTTTGTTAAAGCCTGTGGTTCGGAAGATATTAATATAAAAAAAGCAGCGTATCTCGGACTGACATTATGTAAATCCAACAATTTACTTATACTCACAGTAAATACTCTGATGAATGATCTCAAATCATTGGAGACAAGAGAATCTGCCCTGAACTTTCTGTGTAATATAAATTTAAGTGAGAGAATTTACGAGGATCTTGGGAACTATATCTGTATATCAAGCAATATGGATAGAAATATAACGAAAAGCGTAATTGCTAAAGATAGATTATGCAATCTCAGAGCTTTAAATGTAGTAGGAAATCCTGATTCATTAGTTTATGTCAAATTACAGCTTATTTTGGACAAGATGAATCATATCGACAATTTTACATTAATAGATAACGATGTTATGTTTTTAGTATCTATATACCCAACTGTTAAATGTACCTATCTAAAGGTTAAATTGATTCAATTCTACAGGAAATTATACGATATTAAAAGGCTCGAAGTTAAGCCTACTTTTTACGCGGAGATAGAAAGTGATGTTATAAGTCCATCTGAATCAGTAAAACCAACTGTAATGATTGCATTATCTGTAGAAGTAACTGAACTATTTTTACTTACTTCACAGACTACTACAAAAATTGAACATTTCTTATACAGATTAATTGATTCTAACAACCCAAATTCAAGATTTATTGGTTTTCGCTTAGCCAAGAAATATGGTAAATTGATAGATAAAGTCATTGATCGATCTATCAAGCTCGGTCTACAAATTTCATATTGTAAAAATAGTTTGTTAGAATTATTAAACAAAAATAACTTCAAGGAAATTTATAAAAGAAAAGAAGAAATAAGATTTTCTATGGATAAGAACAATATAGGCTACGATAAATCAAAAGAGACTTTGTTTGAAGTGTTTTTAAAAATGCTTAATTATGGCAACGATGAATTTATAAAAACGGTTTATTTTGAAAATCCCGAATTAAGTTTTAAGCATGATATAACGAACAGGATTTCTGAAACTTCCAAGATGGAACTTTTTACAAAACTGGTGACAAAACAAAATGTTCAATATTTTCATTTAATTTATTGTTTGATGCCTACAAATATGAAAAACAAAGAATTTTATGAAGAAATATTTTGTTCCCACTTAGACACAATCCTTAAAAAAAGTTATCCTGTGAAATCACAAGTTATTGATAAGTTGATTTTTACATTCTGTAAATTTAAGGATTTGACTTTTTTCAGGGACATTCTTAAAGATAAATACATTGATATGTACAATATGAAAGGATCTTACGATATTTTGCATACTTTATTGAATGGAATATACTTGATGAATACCAAGTCGAAAACTAAAGTCGTTAAAGTTTTTGAGGATAAATTCTTAACGTACAAAGTCATTGATAAAAATTTAAGAATTATGAATGATCCCGATATTAAGGTACATGGTATCATAACTGAAAGAGGTCACCATTTAAAATACAGATTAGATGGTGATGAAAAAGAAATAATTTGTGAAGTTACAAATAGACATAAGCTTATTGTAAAGGTGAATCTATATATAGGAATTGTTTCTCAGACAATATATTTGAATTAAAATTTTATCTCTCAGGCAATACATTAATTAAATTTTTAACTTTTAATTTAAAATGGGTCAAAACAATTTTTTTAATTTTTATTTAATTATCATATTCTTCTATGATCTTCCCGTCTGCAAACTTAAGAATTTTCGGGAATCTCTGTACCATTTCATGATCATGACAAATTACTAAAACAGTTTTGTCTGCAAAAGTTTCTCCCAAAATCAGGTCAATGACGTTAAAGGCTGAAGATTCATCCAAATTGTTGGTAGGTTCGTCAAAAATATAAATCTGAGCTTTCGTCAAAATGGCTCTAACATAGAATATTTTCTGTCTCAATCCTCCGTTTATATTTACCCCTCTCTCGCCTACACATGTATTGTACCCATTTTCTAATCTTAAAATGTCTTCATGAATATGCATCTTTTTGCATTCTTCTATTACATGTGTAAAGGATTCGTCATTTCCGTAAGTTAAATTATTAAAAACAGTGTCGTCGAATAAATTAGTTTCTTGTGGAACATATGTGATAAGGCTTCTATAATTAGTAATCAATATTTGATAAATATCTATTCCATCCATAGTGATGCGCCCTGCATCTACATAGCATAATCTCATAATAATTCGTGATATCGTACTTTTACCTGAACCATTTCTACCAAAAATGCAAACTTTCTCGTTTTTTCGTATGCTGAAATTGATATTTTTGAATATATTTATGTTATTAATAGAATAGCTCACATCTTTAAATATAATACTATCGTCAAATGATCTTTTTGTAGACGTACCGGGACTAAATCCGTCAATTTCTTCTAAATAGTATAATAGCATTCTGCTGGTAACCATTGATTCCTTGTATTTTCTAAAAATTGTAGATACATTCTCTATGGATAATTCTAAGTCTTTAAGACACCCGTACGAATTTTTGTATACATTTTTGTCAGTTACATCGTTATATCGTAAAAGTAGTGTAAAAATATATGCGGTAATTGAAAATATGAAATCGTGAATAAGAGCCAATGTGATAGTAGTTTTTGCATGGTAGATACTGGCATTTCTCCAAGGATTTATTTTTTCTCTGTATGTTCTAATCTGCCTATCTTCTGTCTGAAAGGACTTTATAATCTCGTAATTTGTGATATCTTCGTATAAGTTTTTATCGCAGAGTCCACGAGCTTCATTAATATCTTTTTTACATTTCATAGCAATAGAAGCCCCTTTAAAATGGATATAAGATGCTATAATTGTAATAAAAAATGAGAAATACACGTGATAAATAGTTGTTTTACTGTATATCAAACTGAAATCAGATATGAAGTACGAAGCCTTAAGAAATATTTCTAAAAAACAATGTTCAAAAAGCTTAGACATAGCAAATGACCCTTCTGATATTGCATACTGGGTCTTACCAGATGCCAAGTCTATTCTTCCTGATGATTCGTACTTCAAAATACGAGTAAGTGCTTTCACTGATATATTAGTTTGGAATATGGCACTACAACTTAGAATAATATAATCCCCAGCAGCCGAGGAGATAGAACATAAAAGTGTGTATTTAAATACAGACACACAGTCATTATGGATATTATTACTGTTATTCATTTCATAAATTAAGTTTTTAACGATATAATTAATTATTCTTCTTGTCACTATAGATAACAATAAAAGAAATAACAAGAATTGTACGTTATTTATATCTGTTAAATAGTATTTTAAGCATAATTTCATGATCTGGCACTCATTCAACTGTTTTTTTTTCTGTTTAGACATATCACTGGGGGCTAAAAATTATTAATAAATATCGAAAAATTCTATTTTGACAAATATATGAGATCATGATGTAATAGAAATTTGTTGTATTATAAACAAACAGATTCATATTAGAATATTTAAATTTCAATTGCTGACTGATCTTCCAATAAAGGGGGAATAAGGATTTCTTAAATAAAATATTTTTTTACAACAGCATAGATAGATCAAATAATTAAATTTTAACTATTTCTTTACATTAATAAAATAATTTAGATATTAAAAAAACTAGAAAATTTATAATTGGTTATTTATTTTAAATATGGTCATCAAATTTTTAAGAGCCTGCTTTTTTTTTTCTTCTTCAGTTTCTTCTCTAATAGTTTTATTAATTTTAATTAAAAGATTTTTACTAGAACTATGTAAATATCCACTAAATGCTGAAAAATCTCGTATACAGATATCTAATAAAGTACACATATCAGCATATTGAACTTCTTTCTCATATCTTATGTTATACCCAGGACCAATATTATTAATTAAAATTTGTTTGATTCTGGGTCTTAGAAGATCTCCAGCAGTCCTCATTAAATTAGACTCAGGAAGATCATTTGATATCTCCATTTCTTCTGCACAAGTATGAGACATCATAACAGCCAAGTTTACATCAGAATATTTATTAGATGCATGTACATATACACATTTTACATTTTTAGATTTGCACTTGAGTAGCATATTCTTGTCAGATGTGAGAATAACTGAGTACTTTATGGTAGACACAATATTGATAATCTTATCATCATTATTATTTATTCCTGCCAAGGAAGGGTAGTCTAATAAAACTTCCATCCCATTTTGAGCTACATGTCCTTCGATTTTCAACATCTCATTTAACTCATTTTTATGTATGTATGAGATAGCCTTCTGTGCATTAGGAATTTTATTTTTATTGTAATCTAATTCATCGAGTACAATTCTTAATATCAGGATATCTATGTGAAAGGGGTGGTTTCCTTCTAAGAATGAAGATATTATATCAAGACGGGTTATATATATGTTTGTGTCTGGGACTATGACTATTCTCATGTTAAGGGTAAAATAAAATTAGATATTAAAATAATGGAATACAAGCTAAGGGCTTGTTGATAAAATTACGAATTTATTAAATTAAACGTCTAAGAAAATATTAAAGAAAACGTCTAAGAAAATATTAAAGAAAACGTCTAAGAAAATATTAAAGAAAACGTCTAAGAAAATATTAAATTAAACGTCTGAGAAAATATTAAAGAAAACGTCTGAGAAAATATTAAATTAAACGTCTAAGAAAATATTAAAGAAAACGTCTAAGAAAATATTAAAGAAAACGTCTAAGAAAATATTAAAGAAAACGTCTAAGAAAATATTAAATTAAACGTCTAAGAAAATATTAAAGAAAACGTCTAAGAAAATATTAAAGAAAACGTCTGAGAAAATATTAAATTAAACGTCTGAGAAAATATTAAAGAAAACGTCTGAGAAAATATTAAAGAAAACGTCTGAGAAAATATTAAATTAAACGTCTAAGAAAATATTAAAGAAAACGTCTAAGAAAATATTAAAGAAAACGTCTGAGAAAATATTAAAGAAAACGTCTGAGAAAATATTAAAGAAAACGTCTAAGAAAATATTAAAGAAAACGTCTGAGAAAATATTAAAGAAAACGTCTAAGAAAATATTAAAGAAAACGTCTGAGAAAATATTAAAGAAAACGTCTGAGAAAATATTAAAGAAAACATCCAATAATATTAATTTATTTAGGTACGTACAAACTATTACCAATTAAGAGTACATTATATGTTTGTAATCCCAAAGCTCGAATGATACATCAATTAAAATATCGCATTCGTGAATATCAAGCATCTCCAAATCTCTGTCAGTGATTTCCTTATCATCCTTTATCAGATAAAATATATAAGTCCCCTTTTTACAGCATTTTGAGTTTGAATCAATAATCAAAACTTTAATGAATTCATTTCCATTATAAAACCATGCAAAAAATCTATCTTTTATCACTTTCTGCGTGATATTCAATATTCTGACGTATTTTTTAGTACCTGTAAATTCTTTTTTATAAATTTTCTTAGCAAAGATATTTCCATGTTCGCTTTTTATTAAATATTTGTATCCGTTATTAAGATAATCGATGTAACGATCTAATGAAATATCTACAGCATTTTCAGACAATTCTAAGCCTTTCATAATAAAATTATTGTTCTGATTCTTGTTGGTGATATCTTCTATCTTAATTTTTATATCTTCATTCTGTAAAAAGAATGGTTTAAATTCACAACTTGTAACATTTAGTTTGTCCATCAAGTATGTAATATTCTCGTCATCAATCGTCTGCTTTTGACATAGCAAAAAAGAAGACTCGGCTTCGCCCTCGTTACTACAGCAATCTCTCTCTTGAATATATAATTGACCATTATGATCATTTTCTGTATCAATATATTCTTCAGAACTTTCATCTGAGCCCGAGTCTCTTGTATTAAATCTATCCAAAATATCACTCTCTTCGATACAATCACACATTTCCATCTGATCAATGCTATTTTTGGTACATTTAGATTTTTTTCTTAATCGGTTTTTTTTATCAGTTTCTTTGTTCTCAACATTAATGCATTCTTTATCATTTATATTAAATTTTTTAAAAGCATAAATTTTCAAACTGGGATCCAAAAGATAAGAAGTACCGTTTATGGCATTAGATCGAGATAATAGTTCGGAAATATCTTTAAGTCCATGTTTTGGATAAACGAATGGATGTCCTTCAAAGTTATTAAGATATTCGAATATTTTCTGGTCGTGGTTTTTGTCACTACCTATAAGACCATTAAGCAATATTTGTTTGCATCTATCACTAAGTTTTTTTCTCAAAGTTTCTAATGTAATCTCATCTTTGACAAATCTATTGACAAGATGTCTTTCTTTAAATGTAAAGAAAGGAGTGTCAACTAATTCTGATTTAGAATATGGAATCTTGTAGTACTTTCCATCTTCCAAAATTAGATAGTGGCTGTTAATAGGTAAAAAATCACAGAACCCAGCTGTTCCAGCATCATTTATAAAATTGATAATTTCATCAGTCTGTCTTAAAAATTGGGGATCAGTCTCGAATAATATTTTTGACCTATTCTTTCTTATTTGAACCCTTTTGACCATTTTATTGAATGACAAATCTTCAATGGCTTTGTAGGTGGTTCCATATTCCTTCTGTTTATCAAAAACTATTATATTATTATCACTACTATCAATAATGCCACTACCTTTCTCTTCTTGTAATATCTTATGTATTCTCATACAGTCTTCTACAGATGTTCCTTCGAATGCAATTTCAAAAAATGTATCCGTCATTTTATGGATAAAAGAAAAATATTTTTATATAAATGAGATAAGTTTAATACAAAAAATATAAACAATGCTAAAAGAGTGTTTTAATTAGCAAACATTGTGCTTATTTATTAGTGTCAACACTATATTGAAATACAGTTAGTCTTATTTATTGTTGACAATCATAGAAATGAGGGTATTTATACCTTAGACTGCAACATTTATGAATTAAAAAACACCCACTCAACCTGAAAAATATTCCAAACAATAAAAACCACTTAAAATTAGGGAAACCTTCTTTTTATATTCGATTCTTTATATTTTTTTATTTTTTACCCTCTTAAATGATATTGCCTTTTGCTAAAAGCTTGTTAATATTTTTTGGTTCGATAATTGCACTAGTGGCTGTAGGGCTCGGCATAATCAAATCAATAGAATACATCGAAGATAAAGCTTACAGTGCTAAAAAGAAAATCAAAAATATTGTTCTTGCTAGTATGTTTTTACACTTGTATTTACTCATAAGAGGAAAATCAATATTTCACACTTTGTTTAGTTTGTCGATACAATACTCATTCTACTGTATGCTTGATATATACCCAATAATCAAACTAGATAACCCGCTTTTCATATACGGAACTCTAGCCTCTTTAGTTAATCATTTTTTGGTTATCAGATTCTTATTCTATAGAAGGCTGTACACTATTGAGGTCTTGTCAATATTTGTATTAATTTGGATCACTCCGTTCTGCTTTTTCATAAGTCTCAGTGCAAATGATGAAGTCATTGTCGTTAAAGGAAAAACTACGACAAATACTTTAATAGGAAATTTCTTAAAAAAGATACTAAACAGAGACGGCGAATAAAAATCTTTTACACTTTGATCAAATTTGTATCAACTTTAAATAAATTTGTATCGACTTTAATAAAACATGTATCGACTTTCATACACTTTAAATAAATTTGTATCAACTTTAAATAAATTCGTATCAACTTTTATACACTTTCATCAACTTTTATACACTTTAAATAAATTTGTATCGACTTTCATACACTTTAAATAAATTTGTATCAACTTTAAATAAATTCGTATCAACTTTTATACACTTTAAATAAATTTGTATCAACTTTAAATAAATTCGTATCAACTTTTATACACTTTATTTTTTCAGAACCCAAATAATTTACCAAATACAGTTTTTTCTGTAGGTAAAACTTCTTCAAAGCATTCTTTAAGACTTTTAACGAAATCTTTCTTTTCTTCTTCAATCAAATCTTTCCTTTTAGAAATTATCGTCTTAATATATTTTCTTTTTATATCGGGATACACATATTTCAACGACTTGACTTCTTCAACGAATAAATCGGGACTTTTACAATTTATAAGAGGTATAATCTTGAGAATAGGTGACAGAGAGCTAACTATATCATCCTTTTCTCCATACTCATCCAAAATTAATTTAATTTTTACATAATCACTCTTTAGACGTGTCGAACAAGAATCCAATATAACAGATTTTTTACTACCGAGTTGTTTCAGATACGAAATTGACAAAGAAGTCGCAAGTTCATGTATAAATGTAATGAACGAATACTCACTCATCGTACATTTATAATCTGTAAGGAAATCTTTAATAGTTAGATTTAAAACTTTTATGATATCTTCATTGTACCATTTCTCTGTAAATAAATTGCTTAGCACAGGCTCACATGTTTCTATGACGAACTTCGATAAGTAATAATTTGATGACCTCAAAATATTAATGAATGTATTTCCCAATTCACGAACCTCGGAGCTCTGACACTGGGGAAGAGATGTTATATACTGAGTCAATTTTAGTCCACTGTTACCAAACATAATACAGAAATCTTCATATCCTGCTTTATTTTTCATTTGCACTGATGGTAAAAAATCCTTTTCCATAACATTTACCAATTCATCCTTGAAAATGTTACAGTACTTGACTATCGTCATGGTGATATGTGCAAATATCTTTTTATTAAACGAAATTGGTTCGAGTTGCATTTTAATAATCTGCAACAGACTAACAAATCCTGGAGAAATCAATTTATCTTCTTCATCTTTGGATATTTCTTCATTGCGTAAATAAAATTTACTAACTTCTATTCTAGTTATATTGGTAATCCATTCTTTTAATTTCTTCTCTGCTGTTTCAGTGTACTTATCTAGAAGCTGTTCTTCATTTTCCAATAGACGATCTCCTAAAGAATCAGCAATCTTTTTGAAATTTGATTCGATATTTTCGTAGTAATCAGTTACGAACTCGATAACTGCAAGAATTTCACCAGCATCGAGATCTGCAGATCGTTGGTCTAATAAAATCTTAAGATTTGCGTGATATTCTTTGAGAAAGTCGTCGAATGTAAAAAATGGTAGATCGATGTTGTCTCTTACTTGTTTTAGATCATCGATGACAAAATAAAGTTTTTTGACAAAAACTTCATCTTCCGCAAGTCTGTGAAATTTATTCCTTATACTTCCTCTTATACTATTTATTACCTTATCTTTTAGATTTTTACAATTCCGGATTACAAACTTTTTGTAAAGTCTGTACATTTCTCTTGGTATCGGATCGCTGGAATGTTCACCACGTTTTGCTAAATCAGTTATTTCGTCACGTTTTTCTTCTTTTTCGACGATCAGTATTAAAGTATTGAATAATTCGTAGAATTCTATGAACCCTTCTGATATCTCAAGTATTTTACAATTAAAATCAAGTATTTCTTTTTTTATATGACTTATAGCCTTTGATACTTCAATATGATCTTCCCTACTAATATCTCGATTATAGAATTCGAGATCGTACATAAAATCTTCCAGTTCGTATATCTTTGAATGATAAATTTCGATATCTTCATTGAAAACAGGATCGTATACTGTATTTAGCTTGTCAGTAAAACATTTGACCTTGAGTAGATTCGTATGTGCCATGCATATTGCCTTGACTGTTTTATAGTTTTTTATCAGAACAAGAAAATCGCTCAATATTTTCAAACTTTTATCTTTATTTTCCAGAAATTCTTTGTACATCGATTCTATTTTGGTTATATCATTATAAATATCTTCTAGTAAAGAGTGATAGGTAAGCATCTTATTTGATAGAAGATTTTCGTTATAAAAATATAGATCTTTGATATTGGTCTGTATATTTTCTATCTTGTTGTGGAGATCACTTGGATATTTAATTTTTTCTGATAATTCTTTTAATGCCTTCTCTTCCATTTAGGGTATTAAAATTTACCATTAAAAGATTATTCATACTTTTTATATTGTTGTACCTAAAACTACAGGCTTCAAATTGATATGAAGACGGTTCTTTTTAGCTTTAAATAAATGATCGAATACCTCTTGTTTATCAGTTAGACGGTTGACATAACACATGCGCGTCTCCATATAAATAATTATGACATACTTTGTATCTCAAAAGAAGATTTTTAAGGGTTATCGTCAGGTTCTGTATATCGAAAATTTTTGAATCAAAATCTGCTATGGAAATTTGATGAAATGGTTTATTATAAAATGTAAATACATCAATTTGTCACTATAAAATGTAAATACATCAATTTGTCACTATAAAATGTAAATACATCAATTTGTCACTATAAAATGTAAATACATCAATTTGTCATTATAAAATGTAAATACATCAATCTGTCATTATAAAATGTAAATACATCAATTTGTCATTATAAAATGTAAATACATCAATTTGTCATTATAAAATGTAAAACTAAATTATGGAAAGGTCTTGCATAAATTATATAAATTTTAGCAAATCACCCCAAATATGTCAATAGCGGACGAAATCACAAACAGCTTAAAAAATGTAGAACAAATTTCATCAGCAGATTTTGACCAACCAATATCAGCAATATATCCTATTCTTCTAAGTTTATCTAGCAAGGAGATTATAACTTTAGAATCACATGAAGAAATAGTCTACAAATTAACTGATGAAGGCAAACATATCTTAGAAAATGGAAGTTACGAATACAATTTGTACAACTTAATAGGTAAAGACGGCATTGACTTGATAGAATTAGAGAAATACTCTTTAGGAAAGGTCAATGCATTTAAAAATAAATGGATCAAGAAAGAGGGTGACAAGGTTTTTAGGAATGTTGATAATGTATCCGATGTGGTTAGACAGATGTTAAAAAATATTGTTGATCGGAATATTAAAAAAGAAGATGCTGATTTATTAAAGAGGCGGAAGCTAGTGATACAAAGTAAAGATGTTGTTTACACAATAAAGAAAGGATCAAATTTTAATAACAACACAGATTTTGTTACTGATTTGACTGCTAAGATGGTTATTAGCGGGGAGTATAAAAGTTTAGAATTTAAGCCTTATAATTTCAATACAAAAGGGAATTTACAAAGTTGCGGGGCATTGCATCCATTAATGAAAGTTAGAGAAGAAATTCGGAAGATTTTTTTGGAAATGGGGTTCAATGAAATGTCTACCAACCAGTTTGTTGAATCATCATTCTGGAATTTCGATAGCCTTTTTCAACCCCAACAACATCCCTCCAGAGATGCACACGATACATTTTTTATGAAAAGTCCTTCTAAAACTTTAGAAATTCCTAAAGAATATATGCAACGGGTTAAGAAAATACATTCAGTGGGAGATTTTGATTCTGATGGACACTTCTCAGATTGGGATATTAACGAAGCTAAAAAGAATATTTTAAGATCTCATACCACTTCATGTAGCATGAGACATTTATATAATCTTGCTCAGAAAGATTTCAAGTCTACAAAATTATTTAGTATAGATCGTGTATTTAGAAATGAAGCATTAGATGCTACGCATTTGGCTGAATTTAACCAGGTAGAAGGACTGATTGTTGGTAAGAGTTTGACTTTAGGCAATCTAATGGGATATTTACAAAGATTTTTTGAGAAATTAGGAATCAGTGATATCAAATTTAAGCCTGCATTTAATCCTTATACTGAACCATCCATGGAAGTATTTGGGTATCATAAAGGATTAAATAAATGGATTGAAGTTGGCAATTCTGGTATGTTTAGACCAGAAGTTTTACGTCCCATGGGATATGATGAGGATGTGCGTGCTATTGGATTTGGATTATCTTTAGAGAGACCTACTATGATTAAGTATGAGATATCTAATATTCGTGATTTAGTTGGACCTAAAGTTGATATTGATTTTATCAAAAAGAGTAAATTTTGTTTTTTCTGGTTA
>JAWUGJ010000001.1:201858-215596 GCA_036780745.1 Vairimorpha bombi
TTCTGCATAAACAAAAGATTTGTTGGTTTAAATAAATTAAGCATTTCAATCTGTATTATTAAATGTTTCTAATGTAAAACATATTTTAATCATTGTATTCCTCATATTTTAATCATTTTATTTCTCATATTGTAATCCTCATATTTTAATCATTGTATATCTTGTATTCCTCAAATTTTCCTCCTGAAAACAATACAAAGATAAAATTATTTCTATTTGGATATTCTTTGTAAAATATGTTTTCATCCACAAACTCAATATCATCAAAAAAATATATAAGATCGTACCTATTGAGGATATCGCTTATATCATTCTCATAGTCATCTTCAACTAAATACATTTCTGACGTGACATCTATAAAATATCTCATATAATATTTTAATTTTCCACAGAAATCAAATATACAAATTTTTAGGCCTGTTTTACTTAATAATTCATTATGACGCATCAAATTCAACGATTCAAGTTTCGAAATGATACGATTTAAATACAAATCATAAGCACTGTGTATTGGTAAATCTTTGTCCGGCATTTTATCCCTTAGAATTCAATAAAAAAAATATTTCCTTTTTTTTTTACAAATTTCTTATTACGAAGGACTTCCAAGTAGATACATATTTTATTATAATCTACATACGAAAAATTGTCAACGATTTCATCGAAGCGTGTCTTTTTGCTTTCAACTATGAAATTATAAACTTTAAAAAAATCTTCTTCGTTTTTAAATATCACTGGTATTCTGTTTATATCAAATTCAACAAGATCAGAGGACGAATCTTCATCATTATAGCAGTCACTGTATATTTTCAATTCTTCTATTGTAGAAGAAGATTCACATCTCGTTTCGTCATTAAACTTGTTCAAAATATTTTTGTTTAATAAATCTGAAGATGTGTTGGTAAAAGGATCTTTAGGTGAAGACGAATTCATTATAACTGAGCTGTTAAGTTCAACTTTCAGATTTTCGAGTTCTTGTGTTGTTTCTGTTCTCGGACTGCGAATCTTCTTATTGTTAGAAAAAAGTTTAATAAAAGGTTTGTAGTCATCAACTAGCTTCAAATTCTTTTTATATATATTCTCTATCTTATCTTCTATCTCTTTTAGTGTACGATTGATCTTTGAGAAGTTGTTATCAAGTTCTTCAAGATAAAAAATCATTTTTTCTTCTTCTTCTATCATAAGTACCCTTAGAAATAATTTTATTAATAAAGTTTTTAAGTTTAATAGATTGCTTTAAATATAGCTGACTGCTTTAAATATAGCTGACTACTTTAAATATAGCTGACTGCTTTAAATATAGCTGACTGCTTTAAATATAGCTGACTACTTTAAATATAGCTGACTACTTTAAAATTAGCTGACTACTTTAAAATTAGCTGACTGCTTTAAATATAGCTGAATGCTTTAAATATAGCTGAATGCTTTAAATATAGCTGAATACTTTAAAATTATCTGACTACTTTGAAATTAGCTGACTACTTTGAAATTAGCTGAATACTTTAAATATAGCTGACTGCTTTAAATATAGCTGACTACTTTGAAATTATCTGACTACTTTGAAATTAGCTGACTACTTTAAATATAGCTGAATGCTTTAAATATAGCTGAATGCTTTAAATATAGCTGAATGCTAAATTTTTTCTATTCAAAAAATCTCTACCAAACGAAAATGACGACAAATTTTTCAGCTAATTTATTTATTAGTGTCTATATATTAATAAATTCTTCCTTTATAATGAACATCATCAAATCCATCAATTATATTCTGTAACTTATTCCTTTTATTTTTACTTAAAGATGTTAATAAATCGGGATCAATAAAATTATTAATTTTGAATGGCGATGTATGCTCAGGAAGCTTCTTTCCTGCCAGATAATCATTAATATTCAATTTCTTGTTAGCATTTAGACTATCAAAGATATATTGAGGATGGCAGTATAATTTACCATCAATAACATTATCAAATAATTCACCCAAACATATATCAAAGGACTGATCTTCAACAATAGAACCTCCACAACATTCAACAATAAAAACTAAATCCTGTTTTAAATTATCGCAATCGATAAAGAATTTTGTATCTTCAAATAATCTACTTAAATTGTCTGTTAAGGATTTATATTTACTTTTTAAGTTGTGTAAAACTAATCTGATATGATATTTTTGTAATGGAATTGCGTAAGTCAACAAAGAAACATCCAATTTATCAGATTTTATATATTCTTCTTCTGAGTCATCCGTCTCTTCTTCTTCGGAAGCATAGTGCAAAAAATTTAATTCGCTCCATTTGAAAGGAACTGGTTCGTCTTTTTTAGTCTCAATAAGCTCTTCTAAATTTACTCCATTATATGGATTAAGCCATACAATTCGTATATTTTTAATATTTACTTCATAATATATTCCTTTTGATGACATGAATCCATACTTAAGTAGATTATTTGTTATTACAAAATTTTTAAATTCATTTAAAACTCCTTCAATTTCTTTGTCCAAGTTCAACTTAAAAGACAAGCTTAATCCAGAAAGTGAACTGCTAAGTTCATCTACTGCTTTACCAAAAGATGCATATCTATTTTGTATAAGATCAATATAATTATATTCCTCTTCTCTAATTTTTTCAGCTCTTAGAAGTAAGCCTTGTTCAGTATACTTCTTTTTTTTATTCAATTTCTTTTTGTTAATTTTGAATGTCTTAAAAACTTCAGATTGCTTAATTTTTTCATAATCTGTCATTCTATAAAAAAAATCTTGAATTTTGTCCATCTTCTGTTTCTCTTTGGGCACATACGGGAATAGACCAATAAGTGTAACAAGTTCATCAAACTCTTTATCACTCAAATTTAGTTCTTTCTTAATCAAAGTCCGTGATACAAATTTTTTTTGCGGTTTCAAATATTTCTGAGCCATTTAACGGGTAAAAAATTATTTTAAATTTTAGACGATCATTTTTTCTTCAAACGTGAAATCTTTCAAACCTTTTTATCAGAATGTATCATTTTTGTGTTTTTGGATTTACCCTAAAATTTAAAATGGATGATTTTGAGCAGATATTGAAAAGTATGGGATTATATCATATATACATATTGTTAAATAGAGAGGGATTGGATTCTTTTAATTCTCTTTTAAATTATAATTCTGAAGATTTGGAAACTTTAGGTATAAACAATTTGTCTGAGAGAATAAAATTAATGAGATTGGTTAAAGAACACGCTGAGGAAGAAATTCTTACAGAAGAGAAAATTATCGTTTGTGTTCGTAAACGTCCTATAGAAGATGAAAATGATGATGCTGTTGATATAATAGATAATAATATTATCGTAAACGAGCCTAAGCTTAAAGTAGACTTGCAGTCGTTTACTGAAAAACATCAGTTTGTTTTTGATTTAGCATTTGAAAAAAATACGACGAATGCAAATGTTTATCAAAAGGGACTAAGAGCTGTTGTTAATCATGTTATAAATGGTGGATGTGGATCTATAATAGCCTATGGCCAGACAGGAACAGGTAAAACTTATACTATGATGGAGGAAAATAATGGAGTTATATACAGAGCTCTTACTGATATTTCCAAACATAAGTCAACAGGTGTTGTAACTTTTTGCGAAATATATTTGGGAAATATTTACGATCTATTAAACAAAAGAGAAAAAATAACTTTGAGGGAGGCTGGAGGAATAGTTCATCTATCAAACTCATCTACCTTTGAATTTAAGAGTTATGACGATATCTGTAGAATAATTAATAAAGGACTACATTTGAGAAGAACAGGAATAACAGGCGCCAATTCTAAGTCTTCCAGATCACATGCTGTATTAATTGTAAGCTATGATAAAAAGAAGTCAAATGCCATAAACAGCTCGAATTCCTTGATTTTTGTAGATTTGGCAGGAAGTGAAAGAGGAAATGATCGGAAATCAATTTCAGTGGAAACAAAAAACGAAGGAGCAGAAATTAATAAAAGTCTTTTAGCTTTGAAGGAATGTATAAGAGGAATCGAACAAGATAAGAAGCATCTACCATTTAGACAGAGTAAGCTAACACAAATTTTGAAAAATTCATTTATTGGTGAGTCAAAGACTTGTATTATTGCTACGATCAGTCCTTCATACGAAAATTTGGAACATACTTTAAATACACTACGATATGCATCAAGAATCAAAGATTTTAAGAAAAATAGTATAAAAACACCCACAAAGGAATCTCCTCACTCCTCCATTTCAAATAAGTCTTCTCTTATCAATTCAAGCTTCTTGACGAACAGTTCGTTATTTTTTAGTCCAAAATTCAATATTTCGCAGGAAGTCGAGATTAAAGATACAAAGAAGATCGCTGAATTGAAAATGAAGACTAAAAATATTCTTGATGAAGTATATCAGAAGGTCGATCATTGTGAATATGATGAATTGGTTAGACTGTACAACAAATTAGATGATATATTAAAAAGTGTAGACAGATAAATAAACTTTTGTTATTTAAAATTTATTTAATTAGAATTACTTCCAGCTCGAATAAATGCGGTGAATAAAGGTGAAGGTTTCAAGGGTTTAGCATTAAATTCTGGGTGATACTGAACACCAACAAAAAAAGGATGTTCCTTGAGCTCAAATATCTCTGCTACATTATCACATTCGGATCTACCAGAACAAATAAAACCCTGTTCGTTGAATATTCCGATATAGTCCTTATTAATTCCATATCTGTGTCTATGTCTTTCGGAAATCATAGAATTCTTGTAAATAGATAAAGCTTTAGAGTTTTCTGCTAAGACAATATTATTAGCTCCCAATCTTAAGGCTTTAGTTTGTACTCCATTAAAGTCCAGGAAAGTAATCACATGTGTCTCAGCTTTGGGTTCAAATTCTTCTGAAGTTGCATTTTTTAAGTTTAATACATTTCTAGCAAATTCTATGACAGACAGTTGCAATCCCAGACAAATCCCCAAAAGTGGAACATTATTCTCTCTACAATAATTAATAGCAATCATCTTTCCTTCAATTCCTCTATAACCAAACCCACCAGGGATCAAAATGGAATCACATTTTTTCATTTTTTCTATTTCTGTTTGTATATTTTCTTCAAGAGATTCAGCATTGATCCATTCGATTTCAGCATTCACGCCCACCTCAAAAGATGAAAAAAGTATTGCATGGATCAAACTAGAGTAAGTATCTTCCTGTCCGGCATATTTAGCAACGATTCCAATCTTAACAACTTTTTCAAATCTCTTTGATAAAATTTCAAATTTGTTAAATAAATCATCTGAGCTGGATTTTTCAACAATATTCATTTTCTTCTGTAAACACTTAAATAGTCCTTTTTTATTCATATATGAAGGAACTTTGTAAACACAATTAAGATTTGGCAATAAAATTATAGAATCGGAATCAACAAAACATTTATCCGAAATTTTTTTTATAATATCATCATTTAACGAGCACTGTCCTCTACAAACTATAATATCACTTTTCAATCCAAAGGATCTCAAATTTCTAGCTGAAACTTGAAGTGGTCTTGTTTTATGTTCAAATCCATGCAACTCTACCAAAAAATCAACAGAAATTAAACAAAAATCTTCTTTTGGTAAAGTACTAGCAAACTTGTAAAGCGCATCTAAATACATAACTGACTCAGCATCGCCAACTGTACCACCCAATTCAATAATCACAAACTCTGGCTTAAATTTTGTGTTGAGATATTCGTCAAAAACTTCAGACTCAGAAACTTTCTTGATTCTGTCAATTATATTATCAACACAATGAGGATTAACTTGTAAAGTCTTTCCTTCAAATGCTCCATTTTTTTCTTTTTTTATCAATTCATACATAACTTTTCCACTGGTGATGGCATTTTCATTTCTAAGCTCAATTCCAAGAAATCTTTCATAATTTCCCAAGTCCAAGTCAGTTTCTGTACCATCATTTAATACATAAACTTCACCATGCTCAGACGGTGCCATCATGCCAGCTGAAAAATTCAAATATGGATCAATTTTGATGTGGACTACTTTATATCCTTTAGATTTTAGTATAGTACCAACACTACTCGAGACTATTCCCTTTCCTATTCCAGAAACTACTCCTCCTGATACTACAATATACTTCATTTGTTAGGGGTAATAAAAATTTTTTTTTTATAGATATTTTTTAAATTTAATTTTCATAATTGTAGCTATGATATATCCAATATAAAAACAAAATTTGTGTTTTATATTATAATAAATTTATTTGTTTCCTTATAAATATTTATTTTGGGGTTTAATCTATTTATTTAAACTTTAGATTTTTTGTACATTTAATATTAATTAAATTTATCGAAATATTTTTAAATGCATTTTTAAACGTAAATTTCAATTAAATAGCAATTAATAATATTTTTGATAGATTGATCAAATAATAATTTCGAAGTTTCGGACATTCACCTTACTAAACACAATCTGATTCACGTTATTGTGAATAAAAAAAGTCAATTATTTAAGCTAAATTTTGTTTATTAAATTTCAGATCAGCCATATATTAAATCAAAAAAAAGTGATGTAATTGTTTTTTTAATTACATCTTAAATAAGTACTGACTAAAAAAAGGAACGAGAAATCAATTCTGGCTTCCATTCTTAATTTTAGACAAAACTGGTTAAAAATTAAATAAAAAAGGAACGAGAGAGTAAGCCTCATTCAGTTGGGTAGAACAATACCTAACAGCATAACTAGTGAAACGAAAAAAGATGTCGGTTAAGGTGCTTTTTCAGCTTATTTTTCCGAGGACTTTCCATAGAGTAAACTCCAACGCTGTTCTTCTGTTCCTAAGGGATAAAAAAAAATAATTTTAAAATTTTGCATAAACTATTTATATATGGATTATTTATTTTTAGATAGCATAGAACATAAATATAATCATTGGAAGCAGAAGCCTATCGATAGAGGCACCTCCACTTCTCATTTTAGATCCTTTTGCATTTATTTTTCCCGGTTTATAATCTCCCAGACACTGATCTAGATTGACAAATTTATATCCATATTCTCTTCCTATATCTATCATTTTCTTTAAGTCTGATAACTTAACTGTCTCATACAAGGATACAATGAATGAATCAATATCTGGGCTAGCTGTACTTATTGTGAATTCATAGTCTTTGATTTTCTTATTCTTTTCAGGATATCCATAATTGTAAGAAGTCTGTATAATATCATTTTCTAAGAAAGTGTTGTAAATGTCCTGATTTACCTTACCTTTTTCTACAGGAGATCTAGCAAATTTGATATTCTTTCCAGTTACTTTATTAATGGCTATAATCTGTTTGGTGATATCTCCCTCAATTACATCAGAATTTAATTTCCCATAATTTCTATTTGGTGTAGTTCTTAATCCCACAGTATGCCCTTCCTTGACTGCTCTTTTGTATATTCCCCGATGTTCTCCAGATGACAACATATGAACAGTAAAGTGGAAACTAAGAACGACCTTTTTTTTCTTGGCTAAGTCTAGAATCTTTTTAGTATGTTCTGTTGGTCCATCGTCGAATGTTAGAGCTATTAAACCTGCATTGGTACAAGTAGATGGAAGTGTGATACTTAAAATCATGGAAGAAAATATTAAGATGAGCATAATTTTAAAATCTGAACTCTTTTTATAAAAAAGAAAAAAGTAGTTTATTTGTTAAATAACAAATTATTTTAATTTACACATTATTCCATCTGTTCATTATATGCAGCCATACATACTCCAGCAATATAAGAAAATGCTCAAACACACTTCCATAAAGATTTAGTCTCTCACTCAAGCTGAGCTTTCTATGTCTAATATCACGACATATTTCCTCTGTTTTAAGTGCTACCTGCTCCCAAGAATATTTATCTTTGAGATACGTATAATTATCAAGGATCTCGTCTCTGTCATAGTTGTTTGCTTTATCTACTACCTTAGATGCTAAATCTTCGGATGTTGGTTTACTAAATGTTATAAGATTTCTTGGTAGGACTTCGTGTATTCCACCCACATTCGTAGATACCACATGTAATCCACACATAGAAGCTTCCAATATAGCCAGACAGAATGTTTCTGTAAGTGAAGTATTTAAGAAGATATCACCTGTACGCAAAAATTCCCCCACATTTTTATGAGCAATTTCTCCAATTATTTTTACACGCCCACTTAGATTATTTTCATCCACTACTTGTTCTATTTCGTCTTTCTTTGGACCTTCTCCTGCCACAATAATTTCTATTTCCTTGTCTTTTTCACATATCAAAGGAATGGCATGTACCAGCAGATCTATTCCTTTTCTATAGACCAGTCTTGACATGACAATCACTTTTTTACTCCTTTTCTTATCAATCAGTGGATAAAATGTATCTGCCTTTACTGCATTTGGAATTACAAAGACAGATTTCTTATTTAGTTCATTTCTCTTTATGAAATTTTCCTGGGATGTTTTGCTTACACAGATACTTCTATCCACAGTTTTTAATATAAATTTTGATAAGAGATTTACAACAATATTCTCAAAAGGTCCTTCTTCAAATATGGAATGTTCTGTAATTACTGTCATCAAGTTGAGTGTTCTAGCATGAAATATGCCTTCCATACACAAATTTGACATTGTCTGATGCCCATGTACTATTTCTATCTTTTCATATTGAAATATATTTTTTAATACATAGAAATTAGAGTAAAGACTAGGAAATGTCGTATTCAGTGCTATTATTGGTATATCAAGTTTATATACTTTCAAATCTCTAAAGTCTTCAGATTCTTCCATATTTTTATGTTTATGAGTTATAATTATTACCTTATGACCCAGTTTTATTAGATTCTTTGATAAATGCCTTATATGAGTTTCTATACCCCCAGTTGATGGATAGTAATAATCAGTGACCATTGCTATATTGAACTTTCTAGACATTCAAAGGGTAAATTAATTTAAAAAGAGGTATTTTTTATATTAAGAAAATGGTATAATATTTATTCTTCCAAATCTGATACACAATCCATTTCTACTGCATGTAGTCCTTCAGTAAATGCAAATTTAATCAAGCAGTAGACCATTTTCTGTCTCTTGATCTGATTAAATCTATTGAACATTTTGGATTGAACATGAATCTTGAAATGCGTTTCTTTGTGAGGATTTCCCAGCATAGAATCGTGATTTAAATGTAGATGAGATTTGTTAGTAATGTTTAAGACAGTTGGATCAAGATTTTCTTCTAATTCCTTTTTTATTCTGCTTTCTAGTGTATCCCTCCTTATCGACATGCAAAAAAATTTAGATTTTTTTAAAAAGAAATTTGATGATCTTTTGATGACCCTTTGATGAACCTTTGATGACCCTTTGATGACCCTTTGATGAACCTTTGATGACCCTTTGATGAACCTTTGATGACCCTTTGATGACCCTTTGATGAACCTTTGATGACCCTTTGATGAACCTTTGATGACCCTTTGATGACCCTTTGATGACCCTTTGATGAACCTTTGATGACCCTTTGATGAACCTTTGATGAACCTTTGATGAACCTTTGATGATCTTTTGATGACCCTTTGATGACCCTTTGATGACCCTTTGATGACCCTTTGATGATCTTTTGATGATCTTTTGATGATCTTTTGATGACGTTAAGTATATTTATTGATTATATTCTGAATATCTTTCACTTTATCAATCCATTTCTCTCTATTTATAAAATATAAATTATCTTCTTCTTGTTTGTTACTATTAAGATGTTTGATGATCCCTGTTCTTAGCTTAGTACATCTCTCTGTATAAATATCCTCTCTACTCCTCAGATCCCCCACTTCACAATCATCCTGTCTATAGAAGTCTATTATAAAACTTTTATTTCTGAAATATTCCTGTAAATAAGCCACAGATCTTTCTTCTTTATAAGTGAGGAATATAAATCTTATAAAAGACATGTCAGAAGAATAAATTACACTGAATGTGTTTATTGATCCATATCTAGTGAAGAATGAATACACAATATTGTAATCATAATCTTTAGGGATGTTTCGTATGAAGAATATAGACATGGGGATAAATTATATTTTACCCTTCTATGGATAAGCTTAATGAATTAGAAAAGGTTTATAATAAATTTATAGATACTTTAGAAAAGAAGATGCTAAAGAATAAAGAAGATATTACTAATTTAATAGATGAGATGGAAAATATTGCATTGATACTTTACAAAGATTAATTGTGTATAATTGTATGAGGAAAATATTTTATTTACATAAGAATACTTATAAAAATGCTCCTCTTTTTACTATCCTTGTATATCAAAGATACTAAATTAATTAAATCTTCATTTCTTAATATTATCTTTCCCTTCTTATGCATATCTATTACGTCATCAAGATCATTTTTGAATATTAAATATACGGAATTCATCTTATCAAATATATTAATACACTCCTTGGAAATATTAAAAGACATGTCTATGAGATACTTTAGTAAATCTGATAGATCTGTAATCTTATCATTACTGATAAACTTCATACAGAGAATATTATCTATTACATTAGTATAGAGAAGATTAAAGAAATTAATTTCAAAGGAAATTTGACTGTTTTTGGGAACAAACTTCTTGAGAGATTCAACAAAATCAAAATGTTTACCCTTGAAATATACTTTAAGCATAAGAGGAGACTCCTGTAAATTCTTAGTAAGTTCTGCTGCCTTTCTAGTGATTTCGTCGTATAAATGCTCTCTCAAATTTGATAACTGAAAATTAACAGATAAATCTGGAAAAATTCTCAGAGATAAAGTTATGTCAGAAAAAGACACAAAAATATCTTCATTATTCATCATTTTAAACAAAGCCCTTTCGATTATCTTAATAGCTTTTTCTAATCTCTTAGATTTTACTGTATTAAATACATTCATACATAGAAGAAATCTGAAAAACTCTTCAGAAATATTTTCTGGCACAAATTTCTTATCAATCTTTGATATAAAAAGAGATATTCTCTCATCTGAAGATTTAATATATTCTCTTGACTTCCTGGATTTAGATATAATAATAACTTCCTTCATTACACAGTCTAATTTCCATTCATCAATATTTGTTATATAAAATTCTGTGTTAATTAAGAAATCATTCGTATTTCTAATATTTTTATCCGTAGTTTCATTCTTTAATAATTTATAATTAAGATTATTTTTAAATATCTCATAGAAAATGCTTGCTATATTCTTCATATTACTCAGATAATCTCTTCTAGTGTAACTCATAGATGTAAAATACTGTGATTCATAGAAATCTGTATCTTGATAATCTATCCAGTATATTAAATATACATGTGACATATCATAATACATTATGACGTCATCTATTAAAACATTGCCAAGTTCATCTTCTAAGATATCTTTTAGATTAGAATAACACTTCCTAAATATCGGAAGCCTATCTTCATTCTTTAATATATTAAACAGATCATTCAGATCGTTGCTTATTTTAATAATCTTGTAGAAGCCGTCTTTTATAGGGAAATCTTCGTAATTCTGTGGATTAAAATATTTAACAAAATCTTCTTTAGAAATCATCATATCGTATATCAACGAGTTAAGAAAGTTCAGAGATTTGTCCAGCAAAACATCTTTCTCAAAAATAAATTCAAACATGGCTCTGATTTCTGATATCTTGTAGCATTCTTTGCTGCACATGTCTATTTTTTTAATGTCGTTGAGTACTTTCTTGTGATCTTCTTCTAATGATTGAATCCTGGATTTTAACTTATTAGTTGGTGTACAATTTATAATTGATTCTAATTTATCAATCTCCATTTCACATGTTCTTATATCTGTCTTAGATTTTGTATATTCAGTGAGGACTTTTTCTAAGTCTTGGATGCTGGTGTATAAATTATTTATTTCTTGTATCATTCTTTCGGGGTTATTTCTTAACTTTTTTATTAACTTTTTTTTATGCTGTATTTTTTTTTATTAACTTTTTATGCTGTATTTTTTTTATTAACTTTTTATGCTGTATTTTTTTTTATTAACTTTTTTATGCTGTATTTTTTTTTATTAACTTTTTGATGCTGTGTTTTTTATAGCATTTGTCTTTTTCTCCCTTCATTTCGTATGTCGAAGAAAGAAAAATTACTGAAAAAACTTGATATGCTAAAAAGTCTTATAAAGAAGAAATCAGAACTCTTAGAAAAAAAGAATAGGCTGGTCAGTGATCTCTTCAAATATGAAACACTCTATCTTGAGACTGCACAGGGTCTTCCTATATCCCAGACTTCAGAATATTATACAAACAACCGGGTAGAAAAGAAGAAATATATTATAAACGATAAAGATAGAATATTTTCTAAAGAGTATCCTAAAAATACCGAGTAGATAAAATATTTTATTGATCAGTGAAATAAGGAGAGTACAAATTATCATCTACCTTGATATTCTTCTTAATTACTTGAATATCCTTATCTAACTTCTTAACTACTTGGATATCTTTTAAGGTGATATCCTTTTCTTGAATAGGCTTAAAATGTCTTTCTATGATAATCTTCTTAGATTCTGTTAATAAATTAGATACCTCGTAAGAATATTCAATATTTTCTAGTGTACCAAGGAAATCATGATGTACTTCCAAAGGTTTAAGATGTTTTCGTATTTTATTTATGGGATCGTATACTATTTGATGGTTAAAAGTTATCTTAGCCTTTGTATAATTATCAAGATAATCATCTGGGACTGTTTTTTTAACTTTAATTAAATTAATTATATTTTGTATACTTCGCCCTTTTGCAAATAACTTATGAGCAGTGAGTAATCCTATTCCTGGTATAGAATCAGCATAATCACATCCACTCAGTATACAAATATCTTGAATAAACTCTTTAAAAATTTTATCCTTGGCCTTCTCTAGACAATCTATAGTATAATGATCTACCTTGGAGTTATCAAACTTGAACAAAATATTTTTACACCCAAATGGAATCATATCACTATCTTCAGTCATTATACAATCAATGTACCCTACATTCTCTAAATAACAAAGCTGAGCATCGGCTTCGTACGGCGCAATAATGTACTCGACACTTAAATTTTTAAGAAGAATGGTTATATCATGAACAATCTTCCTGGACACACTGACGCATCTTTTCATGATCTCTTTGGCTTTGACATAATTATTCCTAGATATCCAGTATTCAACTTCTTCTTTGTATTTCTGTTTGCGTAATTTACGTTCTAAATTCGTTTTTTCTTTTGGATTAAGCACATCGCCATCGAAAATTACAACAGGAATGACACCATTTTTGATTAAATTTCTGAGTTTGGTTTCAAACATAGTGATGTGCTTTGTTGTAGGAGTGTTTAGATACAACTCTTCAGCTACTGAGTTCAGTATTTGATACATCCAGGCGTACCCGTCTATTCCTACTCTTTTATCTTTGAATTTCTTTATATGAAGACTCTTTAGAGTAGGTTTAAGAATAGGAAGAAGGCCTGTTATTCCCATAAGGGGTAAATAAAAAGAGAATTAACGAGGGATCAATAATAAAAAAATAACGAGGGATTAATTTTCAACTGTCTAATATATTTTTACAATATGTTTTTATAATGCATTTTTAACTTTAGAGTGATCCCCTCAAGGGAGTATGGCGTAGCGGTAGCGTATCAGTCTCATAATCTGGAGGTGCGGGTTCGACTCCCGCTATTCCCAATATTTTTTCAAATAAAGTTTGGAGATATTTCATTAAAATTAATTATTTACGATTCATTTTTTATTATAAA
>JAWUGJ010000001.1:359925-374483 GCA_036780745.1 Vairimorpha bombi
TATTTGCTACGTGGCTTAGCAGAAAATAGAGATAATTTTATCTCAGAAGCAGGAATATCTGCAAGAAGAGACTTCTCTTTTATAATTAATTCACCAATCTTCTCTATTTCTTCCTTTAATTCATTACGTCTCAACTCAACCTTCTCCAAAAATTCCACCTTTTTAGCGTTGAGTTGAGAAATTGTTTCTGAAATTTGAGAAGTCTGAGAAGGAATTGAAACCTTGAACTGTGTAAGACTCATAACAATATCAAGAGGGAAAGAAATTTTCTCGTCTTTTACAGACTTCTTCTTATCTTTTGTACTAGTCTTATTTTCCAAGTAGAAGATTACTGAATCAAATTTAGAGGCATCACACTTTTCTTTCTCAGTTTCCATGGTCTCTTTCTTAAGCTCTAGGTCTTTTATTTTATCAAGGATTTCAGTCCTTCTTTTTTCATAAGCTTCCTGCATAGCCTTCTTCTGTAAATACACGTCATGTTCTGCCTTCTTCTTAGCTATCTCTTCTTGGTTAGCAGTGATCTTCTTATTGAGTTCTTCTTTCTTAATCTTAAGAGACTCAATATTCTTCTCAAATCCTTCGATAATTGGATTCTTACTATCTTCATTAGATTCAATATCTTTAATCGAATTCATTATTTCGGTCATCTTAGCATTCTTCTCTGCCAGATCTTTACTGAGATCTCTTACAGTGGATTTTAATGTATAATACTGATCTTGTACTTGTTTCATAATTTCATGTTTCTTCTGTTCAATTTCAATATCCTTCTTCTTAAGCTTTAAGTCTTTTATCTCATCTTCAAAGGCTTTAGATTTCTGAGATGAGCAAGGATATTTCAACATGTCGAGATTAATTTCTTTTAATCTTTTCTCTATGGACTCAGTTGACATAAATCCTTTATGATCATTTTGTTTCTGGCCTATATCACCATAAGTATCTTTAATCTGATTCATCTTATCGTAGCAGTCTTTTCTACTATTATTTAGATCTTTGATTACCAGATTAAGTTCTTTACGTTCTGCTAATAAAGGAGCTTTAGGAGAATTCTTAGCATCACTCCTTTTTGTTTCTTCGATTTTTCTTTCGTATTCTTTTATCTGATTATCTGCTTTTCTAAGTTCTCCACGTAATTCCATAATCTGCTGTTTGAATGGTCTTGTTCCTGGAATTGGTTTATTTTGCTCCATTTTAAGGGTAAAAATTTTAAATTTTTTAAAAAAATAATTTAGCATAAATATTTAAAAAATAAGGAATAGTTTTCAAGAATAAGAAATGGATGAAATTTTATTACAAAATCCTACAATTTATTTTTATCCCTCGAATGTTTGTAGATATTTCTTGTAATATTACAGATAGTCAATTTAAAGATAACGAATTAGATTCTATAATTAGTAGATGTAAAGATAACAAAACTTTTCCCATTTTTGTAGGACTAGATTTAGAATCAAGCATGAGATGTCTCCAATTGGCAGATAAATATGATACTTTTTCGTATGCAGGTATTCATCCTTTATATTCCAAGAATACGAATGAGTGTCTTTCTAAATTAATATTTAATAATTCCAAGAATACGAATGAGTGTCTTTCTAAATTAATATTTAATAATTCCAAGAATACGAATGAGTGTCTTTCTAAATTAATTGGTGTAGGAGAATGTGGATTAGATTATTACAGATTAGAATATTCTGATAAAGAGACTCAAAAAAGAATATTTAAGATGCAGCTTGATCTACAAGGAGAAAGATATTTTATACATTCAAGAGATAGTCACAGAGATCTTTTGGAGATACTTAGTGATTATTCTATAAATGGAGTAATACACAGTTTTACTGGTACAGTAGAAGAAAGTAAAGAATTAATTAAAAAAGGATATTTTGTAGGAATAAATGGATGTTCTCTAAAAAGTGAAGAAGGACTTGAAGTAGTAAGAAATCTTCCTATTAATCAGATACTAGTAGAGACAGATAGTCCTTATTGTAAGATAAGGCCTTCTTATGCAGGATACAAATATATTAAAACTTCATACACTCTTCCTAAGATTCTGAAAAAGAGAAATGAGCCTTCTTGTCTAAGACAAGTAGTAGAAATAATAGGAGGAATTAAAGGAATAAATTTAGAAGATATGGAAAGGATACTAGAAGAGAATAGTATAAGATTCTATGGAAATAAACTTAAAGAAGCGATTAGTAGATGGAATGATATTAAACAGAAGGATATGGAATAAAAGACTGTTTTCATAAGAAAGTCTATTCAGATGAGAAAGACTAATAAATGAAAAAGATCTATCAAAAAATATAATTTGAAACAATGAAAAGATCTAATTTGAAACAGTGAAAAGATCTAATTTGAAACAATGAAAAAAACAAATTATTTATTACAATTAATGTTGTTGTGATAAAATTGTATTTTCCTTCTTCTATGATCTTATAAAACCTGTCTTGATAAACAAATAAGATTTTTTTAATTTAAACCCAATCCAAAAAAAAAATAAGAATAAATTTCAATTTGAGGGGTAAAAATAATCAATTAGACAAAAAGATGGAAATGTGTAATGAGACATCCTCTGATCTGAAGAAAGAAAAATATGCAGGAGTAACTTATCCTATCCCGCCTAAGGTAGATGATATGCCTAAGAAGTCTAATGACAAGAAAAAAATATTTGGTAAAAGTTTGATAATAAGCTTTTTTACAGAGAAGAATAATACGAGGTAGATTTTGGGAAGTCTTTCTACCAGTGATAAGCTTATATTAAATAAATTTAATGATAAAAATTTAGTCTTTTTATTTATATCTCTATTAGAGGTGTCAACACTCATTTAATTAAAATACATTAAGAGGATAAAATTATATCTATTTAAATACATTAAGAGGATAAAAAGGATTAAAATAAAAGGAGAAAGCCTAAGCTTAATCTCCCAAACTAAAAATTGTGTGGATGGCATTACCAAAAGATTTTCATTCACTAGATGTGATATGACTAGTAGAGAAAATCTTTAAAACAAATATTTATTCATTTTTCCACTTGGTAAGTGGGGATAAAATTTTAAAAAAATAAATAAAAAATATTTCATATTTTAAGAGACTCATTTTGAAAAAAAAGATTTCTACGAAACACCCATTTAAAAATGAATTAATTTCTACGAAACACCCATTTAAAAATGAATTAATTTCTACGAAACACCCATTTAAAAATGAATTAATTTCTACACAATGAAATGAAATCTATTTTTATTGAAAAGCTATTAGAAACTAATTTTTATAAAAAAGCTATTAATTTTATAAGAAAATAAAATACAATACCTTTCTTATACTGATGAACAGATTATAGCAATATTTAATTTGTTTTTTTCACAACAAAGGAGAGACTCCTTTTTAAATTTATAACCCTTTACTTCCGAAAAAAAATAAACAATGAGCTCCAACAAACAATATAAAACACCAAATCTACTTAAAGAGAACGACAATGTAATCAGGAAACTTAGTATGAAAGATCAGAGACCATGCTCAGCCCCACCTGTGGATAAATTGTTTGTAACTGATGATGTTGAGTTGGTAGATATCCAGTACTCATCGTACTATAGCAGAAATAGCAAAGACGATGTGCGAATTCCTCCTCCTGATATCCATATCAAAGGGAAAATCTGGTTGAGTGAGTACGATGACATTATTAACAAGGCTTTCAACTCTGATATGTATAAATACAAATCTAAAGGAGACAGTTTACTGGATATAATAGATAGTGATAACCCCGAGTCGAAGAGTAGTGAGTATAAAGGAACATCACGGACTACAACCCCTATAGGAGATATTAGCATACTCGATTCGAATACTTTCAATTCTTTGCTTAGCATTAACAACTCACAGAAAAGTTTTATAAAGAACCCGACGTACAAGAACGAATTTGATACAACTGAGAATTTATTTCTGGCAGATATTTTTATGTTCTACTCTGATCAGCAGAAGACCGATGCTATGCTTACTAAATCATTGAATACAAGTACGTCTTGTTTGAAAGAATTTTGTGTGTATATGAGCAAAGACCAAGAAGGATCGAGACTTATACAGAACAGAATTGATGCATCATTCGATGAAGAGATTTCATGGTTCTTTTTACAGATTGAAGATTCAATCTACGATTTATCGTCGAATCTATTTGGAAATTACGTCGTACAAAAAATACTGCCAAGACTTAACGAATCTCAGAAGTTTACTGTATTTACCGAGTTTAAGAACAGAATTTACGACTTGTCTTTACATCCTTACGGATGTAGAGTCATTCAGAAGCTTATGGATTGTTTTGAATGTATAGATTTCGTCATAGATGAAATTAAAGATAATATATTTCATCTGATAGAAGATCAGAATGGTAACCACGTCATACAGAAATACATCGAGAAATCCCAGGATAAGAATCTTATTATCGAGGTATTCGAGAAAGATTCGATTTTCTTGAGTACTCATCGTTATGGATGCCGGGTAATACAACGTCTTCTAGAATTTTGTAACGATGACGATGTTAAAAAGATTTTACGAATTTTAATCAATAATTTAGAGAGTTTAGTTAACGATCAGTATGGTAATTATGTTATACAGCATATGCTTACAGTAAGTAATGAGGAAGAGAAAGATGCTGTCATATCCCAGATCATAAACAACTGCTACAATCTGAGTAAGTTTAAGTTTAGTAGTAATGTAATTGAGCAGTGTATTATTATTTCTACTAAGGAGCAGAAAGAAAGATTTTTAGAGAAATTCCTAGAAGTTGTTGGGAATAAACCAAGAATATTTAATATGTGTACAGATATGTATGGCAATTATGTAGTACAGAAGTATTTTGATAATTGTGATAATTCAGTTAAAGATAAATTGAAGAAAGTGCTTAAGCCTTATGTAAAAGATCTGAAGAAGGTTAACTTTGCTAGACATATTTTATATAAAATAAACACATAGTGTGCATATTAAAGTATTCAAGATAAAAGTTTATTTTTAACAGCTCATATTTAATTTAAAGAGACTGCTCATATATTTAATTAAAGATACTGCTCATATATTTAATTAAACAATTCTGGATCTCCTCTAAATAAATCTAATATAAGTGTACATATTATATAAAAAATAACACATCCCGTTATTCCACATATAGTACTTGGCACCATTGAAGTTATCTTCCTTGGTTCTACCGAATTCAAATAATAAATGAATGGATGAATAAGCCCAACTGAGGTCGAAAAAATAGCTCCACTCACTCTTTTTATAAATTTAATTCTCAGATTTTCTACGAGTACCAAACAGAAGCACACACAGAATAAAATTGTCGTCATCACAGATTTCCGAATATCATTTATATTTTCTTTGTAAATAAACTGCATAAACATATCTGTAACAGGAACCATCTGCACAGGAAAGCCAAATCCAAGCAAACAGATCATACTGTAGACAGCAAGTCTAGGAAGAATATTGAGAATATATAGAGTATTCTTTTGTATGTATACATTCAATTTGGAGTCTGAATTGGTAAATTCTTTAAGGATGTGTCCTTCTATAGATCTCCCAAATATAATGTACCCACAGTGACCTACTAAGCCGTAGATAAGGAATCCTGATAGAGAAGCAGCAAATGATACCAGGAAAATATTTCTCCAACTTTTATTTTCTAGTTTTTGTACTACTTCTACCATAGAAGGCTGACATACCATGCATGGTATAAAAAAAGGAACTCCGTATTTAAAGTTAGTATTAAAGGCTTGTGTATCTGAATCGTAGACTTTTGATCCCAAAGTTATGGAATAAAATATAACAAGCAAGGAAAGTAATGTAACAGAAGCGGTTGCTAGCAAAGATGTAAATTTAAGATTGACCAATTCTTTCTTTAGAGACATATACAATAAGAAAGGGAAAAGAAGAAGTGCCACGATTTTCCTGCTTGTTTCGGGATTACTGCTTATATTTCGTAATATTGAAGACGAATCTATCAGAATATCTGTAAGGAATCTGTAAAATGCTATGTTAGAGAAGTAACAGTTAAAAAATATTGACAGACTTACGAAATAATATTCCCTGGTTGATACATCTTCAGCCAGGGATGTGTATGTACTATACTTATCACCCTTCTTCTTTACTACGTACGATATACAAAGAAGAGAGAAAAATGTTCCTATTCCTACGAATATAAGAATACTCCAACTACCATAATATCCCATAGAATTGAATGCATATGGCATAAATGTTATTCCTGTGCCCATCATACTAGTTACCAATAAAGAAATGGCAGCGTATGTGTCTATAGACTCTTTATACATGAGGGGTAAAAAAAAGATTTATTAATCTAATTTACAAAAGAACTGGCATGCAAAATTTTAAGCAGAAATTATACTGACAGATAAAATTTTAAACAGAAATTATACTGACAGATAAAATTTTAAACAGAAATGATATTGACAGATAAATTTTAAACAGAAATTATACTGACAGATAAAAGAATCCAATTTACAAAAGAACCTTTGAAATATATATAACAGAAATAACTTTGTTTAATAATCCATTTTTAATTTATCATCCTCCCAGATAAGGTCCAGCTGTCGATATAATATTTCTATATCCGAACTTCACACAATATAAAGGAGTATTTTTAGTAAAATATGTTCCTAAACAATTTCCTTTAGGATCAGTTTTATCCCACAACTTAACACAATTGTCTGCACCAGATGATGCTATGATAGTACCATACCAGCTAAAGGATACAGAAAAAACTATACTTTCATGACCAGTGTATCTAATAAGACTCTTTCCATTCTGTATATCCCATAAAATAATATTTCTATCTTTACTACCTGAAACAAGTAATTTACCACAGTGTGATACATCAAAACAAGTGACTGTATCTGTGTGACCATGAAATGTACGAACAAGCTGGGCATTCGAAATGTCGTGCATTCTTATCTTGTGATCAGAAGATCCAGTAAACAAGTACTTAGAATTTGGGTGAAATTTTACTGCTGTGACATCACTAAGAGCAGTGACTATCAATCTTTCTGGTTTATCTCCATTTACTGACCATATAACAGCCTGACGATCTGCCGATCCACTGGCAAAATAGAAATCATTCTGGGCTACATCTATCGACCAGATAGGAAATACATGAGACTTGTACAATCCTACTTGTGATAACAGATCTAGACTCCACAATCTGATAGTACAATCCTGTGAACATGAAAGAAGAAACTTATTGGATGAGAAAAACTTGACTGAATAAACTGGCCCAGCATGACCTATCAATCTATAAGAAAAGCCGACTTCTTCGTATTTATCTTCAACAGAACTTTTTATATCTGATTTGGCCAATTCACTAGAAGACTTCAATTTTCTCAAAGGTTCCTTAGTTAAAGAAAATAAGTCGATAAAACTATCTTTAAACCCACAGGCAAGAAATTTGGAATTATTGCTTATTTCTACTGCTGTTAGTCCTTCGTAAGTATTGTGTACCGTGTAACAGCATATGCTCGGTAAATTATTTTTATTAACGGAAACTCGTTTGCAAAGATCTTTAAGTTTGTCGATTTCTGCTATAATTTGCGAAGCATTTGGTCTGTTTATATTATCCATCTCTTTTAATTCTCTTTGTTTTTTTAATTGAATAGCGTAAGCTTCCAAATGATCATATTTATATTGCTCATCTGCTAAGATAGCATCCTCACATTCTTTGGAAACAAGAAATGTAGTAAGATCTATCTCGGAATCCCCTGCTGATACATCAATCCCCTGTGGGACATCTTCATTCTTGACACCAGAGTATATTCTTATATTCAGATACTGGTTTAGTACTTTCAATATGTAAGTAAAATTATTCTCCTCGAGAAAATTCAATAAAAGATCGAAGGCGTATCTTCCCATAGGCAGGTAATATTTCGAAGTTCTGAATGTGTGAGCTAAATTATTTTCATGAATATGCTGGGATGTATAAATACTCTCAAAACATCTCAACTCTTGTTTTTTATTTTCGTGATCTTTGGCGTATTTTGTAAAAAATTTCTTGGCTTCTTCTGGTTTGTTTTGTTGGATCAGATCAAAATATATATGAATAAACAGAGGATAGAGGAGAGGAAGAAGATCATTTTTAAATAGATCGAGTGAGTCTTCGATCCAGTATTTGAGTTTTAAGTAAGATACTTCAAGGACATCTGTTTTAATAGGTGGTGTGGAAATATTTGAAGATTGAAGGTTGAAATTTTTATCGTCCATTTGGGGCAAATTTATGAAAGTGGGTGTAAATTTTTAAATCAGAGCAGAATGCAATATTTTAAAAAGGGTCCTCTTTTTGTAAAGACATAGCAAGCTGAGAGATTTTGACGCAGTAAAGAATAGCATCATTATTTACAACAATGTTGAAAAATATTTGAGACTGTATAATATACGATGATATTTAAATAAATTTTTATTTTGTAAACTACATCTATGAAATGATACCTAAATATTCATCGTTCAGTGTCCCGACAGCATATATTTTAAGTGAGTCTATTTTTGTACCGATAATTTTTAGTCGAACCACTGAGTCTTTAATTAACCCTCCCTCTTGAATTTCAGTAGGAATTTGGTGGTTCGATATAAAAATTGTAAGGGGACCTACAGAAGCAAATACCCCCATTTTATTCATCTCAACGACTGAGGCTTCCATGGTCTCCCCCTTGAAAGGCCTTAAAACCAATGCTTTGTATTTTATTCTGAAACTGGTTTGCCCACTCAGACTGACTATTCCCTCACTTACATCGTCTATATCTAAGACTGCTATAACATACCCACTATCATTACATGATCCTTCTATCGTCTTGTACAAGTAATCTTTGATTAGGGTTTGTATTCTAGGACCGAGATAGCACGGGTTTAAATATATGATGTGAGTAAAGTCTTTTACAAAAAACATTGCAAGGGGTATTTTTTTAATAATTTAAAATTTTTAAAAATATTTAAGCAGGAATCGTCAAGTAAAATCCATTTTTTCAATTTATGTCACGCTAATATATTGATATATTTTTCAATTGACTTCACGCTAATATATTACTATTTTAATGGGGTAAGTAAATTCCTCATTAAATAAATAATTTAATGGAATAATCCAATTAAGACTACTCGGTCTCATCTGCTTTTGATTTACCAGATGGTTTTTTCTTAGGCATACACAAGCTCGTTCTTCCTTTCTTCTTTTTTCTTCCCTTTGATTGCTTAGGAGTCTTAATTTGAGAATTTTCTGATGAAAACTTTATATTATCTGTGCTACTTTCATGAACAATATCTCCCTCTTCAAAAAACTTCTTCTTAATATCTTCAATCTCCTTAGATAAAGTCTGATTGGCTGCTGCTAGACTTGTATTTGGAGAAACTGATCTTTTATTAATTCTACTATCATCTTCAATAAATTCAGAGTCTTTTTCAATTGATTTTGGTGCTTCTTCAATTAATTTGATAGAATCAACAGCATCAGTATCTTCTTCTACAATACTATTATTCTTCTTTTTCTTACTTGAAGTCTCAGATTTATTTTTTATTTTTACTTCGTCGTAAGAATAAGGTCTTGAAACTCCACTGTTCATTATAGTTTCCAGCATAGATTTATTTCCGGAATTATCCTTTTGACTAGCTGTCCTATCACAACTTAAAAAAGAATTAGAACTTTTTACTAAAGCATCAAGTGAATTTTTCTTTTTATTGGTCCTAATCGCTTGATTAGTAAAATTGTTCCTTTTATTTATTAGTGATAAATTGATCTTATCTGTATCATTGGGATTAAATGTACTATTTTCATGAGTTTTATCAAGGACATTTCCCATATTAAAAATGCTTTCAAAAGCTTCAACACCTTTGGCATTTTCATTATCAATCAAATCATCTGCTCCATTTTTCTGATTTGTTTTAATATTTAAAGACATTTCACCATTGAGTTTTTCACAGCTTGTTAAATTATTCTTATCTTGAATATCAAAGCTGCTATTTAAGAAGAAATCAATTATTTCACTACGATCTCTTATAATCTGAGCTTTATCCTCGATAGATTTGGTTTCTTCTTCTTTTAGATAAGATTGTTTGATATTTGCATCTTCTGGTGAACTGAAGGATGATTTCAATTGTTCTTCGATTGAGCTTGAGGAAGTTTTTGAGTTTTCTTCTCTTTGGTCCTCGTTAGAATAAATATTAGATTTCAAGTGATCTTCAATAGAACTACTTGAAGTTTTGGATTTTTCTTCTGTTGAACTTTGCAAATCATCAGATATTTCAATTGATGAACTCTTCTCTAAATTCTCGGATACCTTTTTTTGTAGTTCATCTGATTTAGAAGTCTTTAATATGCTTTCTGACGAACAGCTTTTTTGTAATTCTTCTGTTGATAAAAACTTCTGCAATTTATCAGATGATAAAATTGTTTGTATTTTATCAGAATCCTTCTTAATTAAGCTCTCATTTTTATTTGCTTCTTTGGTCTTCTTCATTAAAATATCAAAACTAAGATCTTCTGATATGCTTTGATTATTAATCTTTGTCCCCTTCATTCTTGGTGAATTCTTAGGAGTTTTCTTGTTAGTCTTCTGACTATTTATTAGATTCATAACTTTCTCAAAGGAATTATTTTCTGCATTAATAAGCTTATCTGATATATTTAACAACTCAGAAGGAATGCCAAGAGATTCTCTTTTCTTAGATTGGGTTAAATTGTCAGGTTTGATATCTGTTTTTTCCAAAAATTCCGAGGATGATATCAATGGTTTCTTTTCATTTTTAGATGGAATAATGACGGGGTTGCTTTCTGGTTTATCTAATAATTCAAACGGAAAGGCCAATACTTCCCTCTTTGGTGTACTAAGATTTGACTTCCTAATATCTTTACAATTACTCTTATCATTAAAAAAATCATTTATATTATCTTCTAAAAATATATCCACAGGCAAAGGCTTGCTAGAGGGAGAGCTCTTAATAGCCTTAGATTGTATTTCAATATCATCAGATGTATCTTTAGAATCTAGACTTAGCCTAGATTTCTTCGGCACGAATTCTTCAATTTCTTCTACGATATTTTGATCTGAAGATTTTACATTAAATTTATTTTCAGAACCTTCTGATTTAGAATACTTGCTACCCAAATTTGGTTCCTCATTCTTAATCAGCACTTCATTTAAAGATATTGATATATTTTTAGGTTCCTCTAAAATATTTCCTTGCGGCAAGGCTTTATTATCTTCAATTAAACCGTTATCTTCGGGAAACACTTCATTAAAAATCTTATCGAAAGGGCTTAGAATATTATCAGCCAATTTCGATGGTTTGATCCTGCATGACCCAAATATTTCACTAAGCTGAGCTACAATAATATTCTTCCAATCTTGTGGGAATCCATTGGTAAATTTCGTCAGTTCTTTGAGTTCAAATCTCGAATGTGGAGGAAATTTCAGTACATCAGATTTATCTACAAGATAGTATTTAGTATTCTCTGTCAGAATAATCAAAGGAGATTCTGTATCAATTACTGGCGAACTTTGGATCAAAGTTTTGTTATCCAAGTATCCATTAACACTTATCCAGTATTTGTACCCAATCTTTGGATTATTATTTTTTACAAAACTTATATACCATCTGCTTAGTTGTCTTTTAGAGTTTGATGGATATCTCTTAGATGATGGTGTCTTCTTCTTGAATATGGTGTAATCTGGAAGATTTTCAAGACCACCTATACTGAGTATGTCTTCTGGTTGATTCATTTTTAAGGGCTAATTTATGCAAAAAAATATTTATATATTAAGAAAATAAGAATAAGATTTTTCTTATTTTTTATAGTCCTAAAATATGAGACTATCAACAAGACAATGAATAAATCTCCAATTCAAAATATTCCATTTTTATAATGGTCTTTGAATTTTAGTAACCACAATCCATCTTTCTGTTTTTTGTCAAGTGCTTCATTAAAACTGCTTTTACTGTAATTATCTGCCAAATATGAATTTTGTAGCTTTTTCCGTGTTTATGCATTTAATATTAAATTTAAAAAATATAAATCTAAGCTATCATGTTAAAAGTTGAAATAAATGTATAAAATTTTAAGTGGAATAAAGCTTTACACAGGTGACCAATATCCGTCCATACTATGTATATTAATATTCATACTTTTATTTTTTTCTGATATCTTTTTCATAAAAAAACTAAAACGGATTTTTACAAATACGTCATGTTGTATATTAATGATATGTTTTTGTGTCATGTTGTATATTAATGATATGTTTTTGTGTCATGTTGTATGTCAATGATATGTTTTTGTGCCATGTTGTATATTAATGATATGTTTTTGTGTCATGTTGTATGTCAATGACATGTTTGACAGATTAGAGAATATATTAAAAGAAATTCTTGAAGGATATTCGAAATAATAATATATCAATTAGAAAGCTGATGATAACTTCATAGTGTTTCTTATCATCTAAATTAAAAATTAGATCCGCTATTCTGAATGTTCATTAATATAAAAGACTTAGAAATACGTTACAAGTTTATGGATTTAACTGTATTTTAATTTAAATATTAACCTTTATTAGATATACGATTCTCACATATCTTATACTTTGTAAGGATCTAAAAAAGATGGTAGAAACCTAAATTTATAAATTATTTTTACCCTGCCATTCAAAGATTCGATAAATTAAAAAAAAGCAAAAAGCTGTACAAATAAATTTTAATTTTGTGCATTCAGATCAATACCTTAAGATTATATTATTCCTGGGAAATGGAGTTTCACTCATTATTTCTTGATTTATATTCTCTAAAAATATACACCCCTTCTATTTTCTTGAATGTTAAGTAACAATATTTTAGTCACTATTCATCTTGTAAAATATAGTGATCATTGGGATTTGCGTAAAGAATTTAGTTTTAGGAGGCAGACACTCTGTATTCGTTAATAAATCTTAATATCTGATTATAACTTAATGATGCTTAAGTTTGAAATTCGTAAATACAGGCTTTATAGATAACAATTTGGAAAATAGTTTAATTAGTGGTCATGATGACGTGATTTTAATTTGCATACTAAAAGTAAAAATAGAAAAATATTTTATGTAACATTTTATTGAGTTATAGCTTCATAATTGAGTACAATCATGTGTATACCATTGCGAACAATTTCTTTCCTCTCCCTGTCATCAATCTTTTTTAGATGATATTGGGTCTTCGATTTACCTTTACTAGAACAGTTAAGATAATACAATCGTCCCTTTATCTCTACAATTAACAAGTTTTTATCAGTTACGTACAAGCATATCTCGTGTTTATACTTCTTCTGTATTTTATACTTCAACTTGAACAAGAAAGCCGGTTTATAAAGAATTGGGGGAATCTTTAACCCACTTTTTGAGAGATGTTTGTTGATCTTATTTACAGATACTATTTCTTCCTTAATTTTTAGAACGAGTTCATTATCTAAACAGTCATACTCAAATGTCTTCGAATGGAGTAACCTTTTTTTAGAGACTTTTGGTACAGGTCTGAAGCTTACTTTCTTGGTGGGTCTGATGCATTCCTTTCTAATAAATTTATTCCTTCCCTCAGGTCTTTGTTCATAATGATGCGTCGAACAATTTCTCTCAACTGTGCTGCATTCTTCTTGTATACAGCACTCTTCACTGATTTCGTCCCAGGTATATTCTAGATCACTTTCTTCATGACAGATCTTATTATTCTCCTGTACTGGCGCACAACACAGATCTTCTTTACGTGGTACTGGTACATATGCTTGGCCACAACAAGGATTAAGAACTTCAATTTTCTGTCCAAATTCTTCGAGCTTATCATGCTGTGTTTCAATTTTACAAGAACCGTTATCTTCCACACAAGTATTTACAGAAGGTATTTCACACTTTCTTACTGGTAGTTTTTCCTGGATACAACAACTCTTACCTGTAAGAACGACTGGTACACAGGGACAGGCACCATAACAGAAGGCATACTCACTACAAATTCTATTCGGTATATACGGAACTAAAGCACCATTTCTATACAAGATCATAATTCTAGTATGATCTTCCCATCCATATACATAAGCAGACTCGACATTTTTAGCTCGCAGCACCTTGAGTAGAAAGTTGATATTAGTAGAATTGGCAACTATACCTATTTTACTAGCAGATTTACATAATTCAATGGGACTTTGGTAGCATGTACCTTTAACTAATAAAGGTGAGAAGCAGAAAACACTATTTAAGCAGATCAATAGAACAGATAACTTAAACATGGGGTCTCTGTATTTTCTTCTTTTATAGATATTTTGGAAGGTCTATTGTCAAAAAATTACCTAAAAAGGAAGTCTACAAATATAATCGCCTCTTTTTGTATGTTTTTTTGTGATTTTGTGTATCTTTAACAATAAATTAAATTTGAAAAATTAATTTACAAAAAAGTTGATTTTAGGTTATAGCACTAAAAACCAAATAGATACATTTATATGAGTTCAAATGATAACGTAAGTTATAGTTAGATCCTTTACTAAGTAATTATAGTGTGTATCAATCTTAATTCTAATTGTTCTTTTA
>JAWUGJ010000001.1:375769-388231 GCA_036780745.1 Vairimorpha bombi
TTAAGTACTAATTAATTTGTTTATTTTAATTAATATATAAGTATAAATATTCACAAGGAGCAGTCCAAAGATGGATATTATATCCCTCCACTACACTTTATAAAAGTAAGAACTTCAGATATATTTGTTATAGATATTAATGAACCATCATTTACCAATAACAAGCTAATCAATCTTTTTAATATAATTCGAATTACTGGAGTTAAATTAAATTTCTTATTGTTTACAAATTAAGCTTTTTGCTCTTCTTTTCTTATATTTAGTGATAGTAGTATTGAATCTTCGTTTCTTCTATAATTAAGATACTAATTAATCAAAGAATGTAAGACTCCTTAAATTTTCAATCTTCATTTCTTCTATAATTAAGATACTAAATATTAATTAAAATATTGCATTATTAATCAGCTACACATTGTAAAGATATTTCAAACTTAAATTTTTTCATAAATTAGATCAGATTAAAGAATAGCATAATTATTTTACAACATACTTGAAGAAGAAATGCCTTCATTAAAAGTATTTCTCTAATATAAAGAAAGTTAAGAATTATTAACTTACATTCATTTCTTGATATATTTTTTATTCACCCATGAATTTATTAAAACTGAAAATCCAAATAATGACAAAAATAAGTCCAAAATATTTTAGTGACCCGGAATCTGAAATCAACAAACAACTCTCGTCATATTTATTTAAATATACATACAAACTATCAGGAATCCCTTTATGTTACAAGATATTTGGTATATACCCAATAGGGAATATTATATGTGATAACGAAGCAGTCTTTCTTAAAACTATAGTAGAAATGGATATTCTTAAATTCTCTATTAATGATTATCTTCAAGCAGAGAATGGCGTAGTTTTTGGGGTTGTTTATGTAAGAGTAGATGGTAATGAAGGATATTCAGGAAGATTCAAAGTTTTAGACGTTGACAATACAAGCGAACAGTGTTCTATGATAGTAGGAGAATCTTCCTAGACTAAAGATTATATATAAAAATAAATAAAATATTGGACAAATCTTTATTTTTCTACCATTTTTATAGCCTTCTCTACTCGAATTCTCCATTCATCATACTTACTCATCATCTTAACAAGTTCTTCTTTAGGAAGACATCTTGGAATGATTGTATTAAAATAGAGAAGCTTGTTATGTCCATCAATCCACCCTTTTAGTAAATTCAAACCAAATGCTTTTAATAAGAAGCTGTTAATATCTCCCTCCGAAATTTTTAGCTCATCTTGAATAACCTTAAAAGAAATCTTTCTTTCGTCCTGCTTGAAACACAAATTAATTAACCCGATAAAATAAGCCTTTTCTCTGACAATTATCCATCTATCACTAAACATCTTCTCAAGTAAAATTTTGTACTCATCAAATATTTTAGTATTTCCTTCTTGTACAGCCACGTATGTCCTGTACAAATCCTGATTGATTTTATTAAAACTTTCTAACGAAAAAACTTCGACGAAATTGAAAAAGTTTTTGCTTATCAACGAATACTTAGCTAGTATTTCCATGTACTGTACATCATTAGTCATTTTGACATATTCTAGTAGGTATCTGACACAGTACTCATAGTTATGAGTACTCTCATAATATTTATAAGCCATAAAGTTGTAGAAATTGTATACATCAGTATCCATTTCAATCTTCTTGTACTCAAATATCATCTTCTCTACATCAGTCGTATTCCCATTCTCTAACAATAAAATATATTTTTGTATCTCAAGATGGATAACCTGCATCTGGAAATCTCCTATATACATACTAGAATCTTTAATAGAAGATATAGATTTATCAAGCAAATCACAAGCCTTTTCTATAGAATAGTACCTAGAAATTGATAGTGCACATTTAGTTAATGAAATCGGGTGGTACTGGAACACATTCTCAATAAAAATATTGAATACATCTTCACAATTATCCTGATTAATTTTTTGGGGTATAATTTCGCATAACTGGTACCATTGTCTGGCATCCTTTAAATCTATCAACTGGTTCATAAAAATTTTAGGGGGTGATTGTTTGCCCATTTAAAAATATTTTTGAGAATATAAAAATACCCCCTTTATGAAAAGATCCCGGATAAACAAATATATAAGCTTAGAAGCATCTGAGTCGGAAAGCGGTGATGAATCAGAAGATTTGGACCAGATTACTGAACCACTCACTATATCTAATTATACAGATATAGCTAAAAAGATTGAAGAAAAATATTCTCAATATGAGACCTACGACGAGGAAAAAGAAGTGTCGGATGATACCGAAGATTTTGAGGCAGAAGAGGGTGGCGAACTTATCCAGTCACAGCTTATTCCTAGGAAATCGTCGCCAAGATTATTTTTGGTACGTGTTAAACGTGGTAAAGAAAAAGAAATTTGCTTAAGGATTTTGCAGAATAATCCTAATATTTGTAGTATAATAGCCAAAGAAGGCTTGAGAGGGTATTTATATATAGAAGCTTACCAGAAGCAGCAAGTTTTAGATTCTTTTGATAAGATACGTGGTATAAATAAAAATAAACTGACAGTTGTTCCTCATAACGAAATGATTGAAGCTATTTCGTACAGGACGGATATCCAAAATGTTGAGTTCGGTAGAATAAAGAAAGGAAAATACAGGGGAGATTTGGTACAGATTATTGGTAATGATGGTGATATGATTAAAGTACGAGTAATGCCAAGAATTAATAACGTAAAGAAATTATTCGATCCGATGGAATATAAAGATGAAGTAATCAAGGAGAGAAAAAATGTCTATATATATAAGAGAGATATCTATGTAAATGGATATCTCGAGAAAGAAGTTTTGAAATCTAGTATAGAATTTGATATAGAACCAAATTTCGAGGAACTTGAGCAATTTAACGTAAGAAAGAAATTTGATTCAGATGATAAAGTTAAAGTAACTAAGGGAGAATTAATAGGACTCAAAGGTAGAATTAAGAGCATAACAGGAGGAATGGCTGTCATTAATTCTGAAGGTAAGCAGTACGAAATATTTTCAAATTTTCTTGATAAATATTACGACGTAGGCGAAGAAGTTTGTTATGGCTCAGAAAATGGAGTAGTTACGAATATAAAAGATAACCTATATTACATAGCACTCAAAAATTTCACAGAAGAAGTTATTGCCAAAATAGACCAAATCAAGAAACCGATACCATTTTCTAAAGAATTCATTCGTAAAGATCATGTGAAGGCAGTTATAAAAAGAGATCATCTAATCAATAAACAGGTACAAATTAGGAAGGGGCAGTATAAAGGATATATTGGAGTAGTTAAAGATGTTTATATGAATAAGTGTAGAATACAAATAAGTTCTAATTTAAAATATGTAACAGTAGCTAAAGAAGATTTATTAGAGGTCAGAAACAATAATGATGGGGATATTGATTTAATGCCGAAGAAAGCTTTCTCGAGTATCGTCACTAAGACACCGGCCTATGAACCTGATGTTCCTATCAACTACAATATAGAAAAAAGTACTGAGAGATTTGATTACAGAGATGAAAAATTTAAGGGTGCACTTATCAGTTTTAATAATAAAATTTATACAGTAGAATGTACCAACGGAAATAATTTTATAACAAACGATGGAGTTTATTCACGAGAAGAAATTAAATTTGTAGTGCCTAATAAAGAGGATGCAGTGATTATTATGGAAGGCGAAGATGGCGGTAAAAATGCTATCCTACTTGAGATAAACGAGAATACGAAAAATTGTATCGTAAAAATTGTTAATGGAAATATAAAAAATATTTCTTTAGGGATGCTTACAAAACGTGGGTTTTAGTGTTAAATTAAAAATCAATTAATAAATATTTTTAATCGCTTTCAGTATCTGTTAAACTCTGTGACGACCAGCCAATTTCTTCTTCATCGTCTTCTTTGACTTTACTGATTAAATATTCGTTAATACTCTTTTCACCAATTTTACATGTACCATTGTCGATAAAACCTTTGCTCTCATTTTTTAACGAGATTTCTTCATCGATATTAAAAGGTTTATCTGGTTCGGTAACCGAAGGTTCTTCCTTTCTAATAGATTCGTCTTGTGTTTTAGTAGTTAAATTAACTGATTGATTGGTTATATCAGCAGTCTTATCACTCACAAATGAATTCAAAACAGAAGTATCTAAAGTATCATTGGCTATATTAGAAGTGTCATTGGCTATATTAGAAGTGTCATTGGCTATATTGGAAGTGTCATTGGCTATATTGGAAGTATTCTTTTGTACCTTATACCCTATATTTAACACCCTACCAACTTTTCTTTTTTGACAACAATCATTTGTGTGTTCCCTGAACATTTTCTTAATAAAACAAGGTGTCTTCAAAACATCTCTTCCCCATTTCGGATATACATCCTTAAAAAAGAAATAAAAGTGGCCTACAATTATTCCTAACAAATCTTCTACCAAGATTCTCTTCTCAGTTACCAACATAAATAATGGAACGATAAACGGTAAATAAAAGGCAGGAAAGCTTATAAATCCAAATATCTGAACAACTGCTTGAGGATTTTTTCTTGTCCAAATATAAGTTATTGTACTGGAAAATGCTGATGCTAACATGCTAATACTAAAAATATTAGCTATAATAAATAAAAGACCCCATACAACAAATATCAAGTAAAAATAGTCCGAAGTGTAGATAAATCCTTCCTCTAGCATTTTAGAGTATCTGTATAAGAAGGTTATATGGATCAATACATCTAGAGACGGCTTTCCGAAATATAAAAAGCAAGTAAATACTCTCCATATTTCCATGTATCTAAGAAACAGAGGACTGTAGAGAAGAGCATACGATTGTACCGCGTTTATGTATACCAAAACCATAATAACTATTATAGACAGGCTTATGAATCTTGTAATCGGCGGTGTGGAAACAAGCTGGGAAGCTAAAATGTTTGAGTTCATTTGGGGTGTAAAAATCTTTTTTTAAGAAAAAATAAACGAATTATCTTTACGAAGGTAAAACAAAATAATTGATATTAATATAGACAGATATCCTTTTACTAAGATTTTTTATTTTTGTTGGATGAGATGGTAAAAAACGAAAATCTATTTTATACGCATCAAATTAATTTAAATCATTTGTTTCGAGATCTGATACGTCGTAAACAAAAAGTTAAAAATAAAAAGTATCATAACAAACAATCAAAATGAAGGAACTAAGTAAATCAGAACAACAGCTTGGTACAATTGAATTAAATAAGCACATCGGATTCAGCAGTGTACCTGATTTGATACGTAATCGAAGTATAGAAGACGGATTCGAGATCAATGTCCTGGTAACAGGCCGAAGAGGATTGGGCTCTTCTACTCTGATAAATTCCCTTTTTGGTGCTCCAATAATATCAAAATCGCGTACTAACGATCTTTCAGTAACTAAAAACGAGATAATAGAAAATGGAATTTCTTTAAAAACTACTACAGCTACATACCATTCAGACAAAATTAAGACAATAATCGATTATATAGATTCCAAGAATATGGAATATTTTGAGAACGAACAAGGTCCATATAAAATTCATAAGGATACGCGGATACACGTCTGTTTATATTTGATACCTTCTGATCATTTTATGGATTCTGAGATAGATTTCATCAAAGCAATATCAAAAAAAACAAATTTTGTTCCTGTAATCCCAAAGGCAGATATGTACACTAATGAAGAATTGTCTAACCGGAAAACAGTAATTTTTAATATTTTACAGGATAAAGGTGTTTTGTGTTTCTCTCCAACAAATTCAGAAGAAAATGCTGATTCTGATGTTGAAGATCTAGATAATCACCTACCTTTTGCTGTAATTGCTAGTGAAACTGTACACGAAATCGGTGGAGAAATTATACGTGGTCGTAAATATCCTTGGGGATTTATTGATATAGAAGATGAAGAAGGAAATGATTTCAAAAGTTTACAAAGAATGCTAATATACAAGCATTTCGATGAATTAATAAATAAGACCCACATCAAATTTTATAACGACTTCAGAAAGAATGTAATGGAAATCGAAAGGAACAGTGAAAACATTCAATTATCCAGGTATGATAAACTAAAAAATGAAATGAATCTTATATTAAAAGAAAGATACCAGAAAAAGATTAAGGAACTCAGGGAAGAAGAAGATTTACTAGATGCTATGCTTAGAAAGATGGATTTAGATGGTAATAATAACCGGAGTCAAGTAGAAAATGATAACTCTGCAGAAGAAGTCAAATAAAGAACTTTTAATTACAAGTTATATTAAAAGGGTTTAGAATTATAAAATAGCCCTGTAATCAAAGATATCAAAAATACGAAATATCCAAAGATTTCGATTTGTCTTTCTATATTGTAAACTTTCTTAGTCTCAATACTGTCGTATATATTTTTTATATAAAATTTGTCTGTGATGTTTGGATCAGGAGTTCTGTATTCTTTAAACAAAATATCGAGCTGTTCTTTTATTTTAGATTCAATTGAGTCCATTTTAAAATTCCAAGGCTCTTTGTCATTACTTAAGTCTGCTTTGTCATTACTTAAGTCTGCTTTGTCATTACTTAAGTCTGCTTTGTCATTACTTGAGTCTGCTTTGCCATTACTTGAGTCTGCTTTGCCATTACTTGAGTCTGCTTTGCCATTACTTAAGTCTGCTTTGGAATTCAAAGGCTCTTTCTTTTTAATTAAATCCATGAGAGAATTCAAAGCTTTTTTGTTTATTTCAAAACTCAAAGCTTCTTTGTCATTGTTTGAATCCACTCTAAATTTCGAAACCTCTTTATTATTGGCTTCACCCATGTGGGATATTTTTTTGATAAAAAATAACTTGAATTCTTAACTGGATCAGATAACAATAACATAGATTTGTAAATGAGTCAAATATTTTTATAGATAAATACAGAAAATTAATTGGCAGTTAATTGTTTATCTTCTATCCGACATTTTTTTATTTAATAAATTTCCCCCATAAATTATCAAAGATGAAAATTTCAATCAAAGAGCCAAAAAAAACACACGATAGTACAAAATCATTTATAAAATTACTTAACACTCTTCTTCCTTCATCAGAAATTGTTAAAGACCATCCAATCGATGCAGAGATTCAAATAGATATCATACAAGAAGTTTTACCCAAATATTTAGTTATAACAAAGAAAAACGTTTTTCAATACGCTTTGAAGATTTGTGAGTACCGGAATGTACCAACTAATCCAAGATTCCCAGTTTCCAGCGATACACAACTAGTTCTTAATAATTTTACGTCGGAGATCGGCACAAATTTGGCACATTGTCTTATAGAAATTTTTCCTTGTAATGTGGATAGCAGACAGATTGTAAATTTCACCGTTAAACATGAATTTGTTTATTTTAGAATGTACCAGTACTGTTTTAGTAAGGAAGGTCCTATTTTTGCCAAGGTGGGTCCACATATAAGTTTTAGATTGGTTAAGTATGTTGAATACAAGGATGACGAAAAGCATGTACAAGAATTCCTAGATTACAGCAAATCAAAATGTTTCTTGTAAGTCTAAATTAAATTATTTAATATCTGTACTGGAAATATCCACTTTCACAACTTTTTTTCTTCATCCATTTTTCATCTTTTAATATGTTAATATTGAATACGACATTAGAAATTTCTTTCTCTTTTTCATAGAAATTTTTTAGAAGATCGTATAATTCGTCGTAATCACAGTCTACATTATTTATTTCCATTAAAAGCATCAAAATCCCATCTATATCATTATTCTTGATACATTCTTTGAACTTATCCATCACAATAAAGGGGCCAAATAAGAATAGACTTATGTGCTAATGCGCAGATAAAATTATTAAAGCGATATTTAATTATGTGCAAATTACTAATTTATCTTTTTATGCAGAATTAATATTTAAAAAAAATATTTTATGCATCCATTGAAATGCTTGTAATAAAACTTACGGCCAAATATTTAAAAACAAAGCCTATCAAAGAAAATTCTTCTAAATGGATGGTAAAAGGCGATATATTATATTACAAGGACCATGGAATATGTGAATTAGGTTTTTTCAGTATAATTGATGGTATTTATTTGTATGTCTATAAAAATAGTCTTATAGAAGAATATACGATGAAGAGATATAGAGAGAAAAAAATCAAACATGAGTTTTTATTTGATAAAATATTTTTATCGGAGTATTATACAAATACTAAGCCCGAATTTGATAGCATTGAAACAAGTATCAGCAATATGTCAGTTTTATCTAAAGACGATTCTTACAACAACCAAGATCTTAATTTTCTTAGTAATATAGAAAATACAAGCTTTGACATGTCTTCTTATACTTTAGTATATAAACTTAACAAGATGAATATATATAAAACTTCAGTGGATCGTAAATTAGAGATTTTTATTAGAGATAAGAAAATACATCTTGCTTATAAAAGTTGTATAGTTACACAAAATACACAGGATATCATATACAAATTCAATATCAAAAAGAGCAGCAATAATATCATAGACATTACATACAAATCGATCAACAACAAACCTAAAAGCATTTATAAAATGTTACTAGCACATACATTGTTTACTGATTTACGTGTTAATATTAGAAATCCACAGATTGAAAGTTTTATATATGAAATTTGTTTATTTGAAAACAAATTGAGCAAATATATAAGATTTAATATATTTACAAATGCGATATTAGTTGAATTATATAGGAAAATAGAAGACAAGTTTTTGTTCGATATAGATTGGAAGATTTTATCTGTAAATGAAATGAAAAAAATTATTTTACTAAACACTAGTAATCTAATATTATACCTTGACAAATGTGTATTAGAAAAAAAAGAGTTTGAAATAATAAGAATAATTGATTTATTTAAAGATTTACAAGAAAGAGATGTTATAACCGAATGGCTAATTAAGCGTAGTTGTTTTTATCTCTTAGAGAAAATATTGCCAATTGATAAGTCCACTTTTTCAAAAATAGAAAAGATTTATATTAGAAGTAGCAGAAACAAGCAAAAATACTCGAGTCTGAAAAATGATTTAAATTAAGATTAGAACATAGATAAGAAAATGTATTTATTTACTGGATCTGTTGTCATTCATCATCTTTTGAACACTTTCTCTACACCTCTTTTTATATTCTTCAAAATCATTTTTGTAAATATCTGCCACTTCGCTTCTAAGTGGATCATCTGGATTTGGTTCATCTAACCAACTCAAAAGAGAAACCAACACTTTATCAAGAGTAAGTGCAGGAGACCATCCTTCAGCAAGTATATCAATACAAATAGTGCCCTTTGAATTTATATTAGGATGATAGATTGGGCTTAAAAATGTGACCTTAGGAGCTTTGAACGGGTAATCTGGTGGGAAATTAATAAGCAGTTTGAATCTTCCTCCTTTAAATACTGAACCTTCGGGGGCAGTTAAATAAGCTTCCCATGTGAATAGATCTCCATTTATAAAAGGCTCCACGTGTATATATTTGGATGTGTTGTCATTTCCATCAGGATTTTTCTTTTTTTCTTCCATGTTCTTGTACTCTTTCTTTAATCTTTTAATAGCTGCTGAATCCTGTAAAGCCATTTTGGGGGGTAAATGTTTTTCATAAAAAATGTATAAAGGAGTTTGTTTTGTTTCAAAAGTGATTAAGACAATTATTGAATCGAGAGATCTGTTTATTTAGGATAATGAGACTTCATGGTGTTTCCTGATGATATGTTGCTTGAACATCTTTTTTGAATTCATTTATTGAATACTTTTTTAAATTACGCATGATTTAATATATTTTCAAAATTGATATGTGCATAAATTATCCATGTTTCTGAAGTTAGATTTTATTTTCTTCTTTATAGCCCTTTAATGGAAGTGGAAAGAACTTATAAAAACGGAAATATCATATCATTGTCATTAACAAACTTCCAAACATTCAAATCATCAGTAATCAACTTTTCTCCATCTCTAAATTTCATAATTGGTCCAAATGGATCTGGAAAATCAACAATTAGTAACGCAATTTCTTTGATTTTTGGAGGAACTCCTAAGACAATTGGTAAGACTAAAAACATCAAAGAATACATTAAATTTGGGGAGCATGATTGTAAAATCGAAGCAGAGATATTCTACGAAGGTCAGAATATCAAAATAGGACGTGGATTTAGTATAGCCAATAATTTTTGGTATATAAATGGATCAGTTGTCAAAAAGAATATTTATGAAGCATTTATAGACAAACTCAATATTAATGTCAACAATCTTTGTCAATATCTTCCACAAGAAAAAGTATCTGAATTTTGCAGAATGAGCAGCGAAGAATTATTAATCAACACACTTTTGAGTCTAAATAAGGATAGTATTGTAGAAACATTGACTTATCTCAATGAGATAGAACATAAACTTAATGACACAAGTGCTAGAGAAAGTTGTCTAAAGAAACAAAAAGAAGAACTTGAGTCAATGGTAGAAAAAATAAATAAAGATGTTGTTAAGATGGAAGAAAGAGATTATAAAGTAAAAAGGATTGATATGTTAGAAAGTAAAAGAACTTGGGTAGAATATGATGATGTAGTCAAGGATTATAAAAGACTAGAAAATTCTATAAAAGTTTTAGAAAGGAATTTTGGAAATAATGAAAAAGAAGTTCAAGATATTGTCAAGCAGATTGAGAATATCGAAAATAATCCACAGAATATAGTTTTACAAAATAAAATACTAGAATTGGATGAATGGGATGGTAAACTGGAATCAATAAAGGATGAAATAAGAAGTCTGAATAACGAAAAAGGACTTCTTGACATTGATTTGGAATACTTGAATAAGAAGAGAGAAAAAAGAGCTGAAAAACTAAATCATTTGAAAACTGAACTAGAGAGTAGTAAAGAAGAATTAGATAGAGTAAAAGAGGGTATTTTAGAAAAGAAAGATTTAATACGTGCAGATGATGATGAGGGTTCTGTAAAAAGAAGCAAAACTGAGGAATTGACATATATCTCACATGTACGAAATATTGACACTTTATTTCAGAAATACGATACTCAGCCAATAAACGAACAAGAAGATGAGATTTTTAAATTAAAGAGACAGGCCCAAATAATCCAGCAGAAATGTATCGATGTAAAGAAAGTAGTAGACGAATTGGAAGATAAAAAAAAGAAGATCAGTGAAGCTGAAGAAAGAAGACTTGAACAACTTAAGAAATATTCTTATGAATCTTATAGAGGAATTCTTTGGTTGAGAGAAAACAAAGAAAAGTTTCAAGATGAAATAATCGAACCACCTTTTTTAAGTGTGAGTATCAATGATACAAAATATACGAATGAAATTGAAGCTTTTTTGAGTTTTCATGCTCTAACTTCATTTATATGTAAAAATTCAGAGGATTTCGAGAAATTCAGTAGAATTTTAAAAGATGAAATGAAATTGGGAGTAAATATAGTAGAAGCAATAAGAACTCCAGCATCCTCATCTTATACATCTGACCAAATACGTAAATTTGGATTTGATGGAGTAGTTATCGATTTTATTGATGTAAGAAAAGAAATCAAAGATTTTTTAATATCAAGCTGTCATTTAAATGATATACCAATATCAAAAACGAATTTGAATGAAAAATACATTTTTGAGAATACTTCATTTAGAAGAATGGCTGTAGATAATAAGTATGTAGAGATACGTAGAAGTAAATATAACAAAAAAGATTTTACTATATCAAGTTTAGCCATTAAGCCAAAAAATATATTTTCGTCCAAATTAGATACAAGTGAAATTGAAAATAAGCTTATTGAATGCAATAACTTAAGAAATAAATACAAAGATGATTTAAATGAAATTTATGAAGTGAGAGATAAAATAGAATTCAAACTAAAGAAAATGTATGAACATAAAAAAGATTATGATAATCAGGTTACATCTACTAAAAGACTCATTGGTCTTTACAAGGTTCTAATAGAAAATATTAGATGTAAATCAACTGAATTGAAGGAATGTGAAGAGTCAAAGGATATTGAAACTGAAGAGAATAAAATTAATGCAAAGAAGAATCTTATTAATAGCAAACTTGGAAGTGTAAATGGTCGAATATCTGCAGTACTCAAGGATGAAAAATATCTCGACAAATTTAAAGAGTGTGTTCTTTTGTACAAGGATATAAAATCTGAATTTAACAAATTACAGTTGCTTTATAATAGTAAAAATAATATAGAAAGGCAGAACATGATTGTTAGAGCTTCTATTGATGAACATGAAAAGATTAAAGATGGCCTCAAGCCTAGAATTAGAGATTTGAAAGAGTTATTAAAAGATAAATTGTATACTAAAGAGGAAATGAGTTCATTACCTGACTCAATTGATGAATTAACAGCAGAAATTCGCACAGAAAAGACTCAGCTTAAGTTTATTAACATTGATGAGAAAATCAAAGATGTGTATAAATATAATAAAGAAAATTTGGATAAATTGACTGGATATCTAG
>JAWUGJ010000002.1:30306-43085 GCA_036780745.1 Vairimorpha bombi
TTATTTATAAGTAAATAATGACATCATTATGTCACAAAACTACGAAAAAAGACAAACAAAAACTCAAAAAATATTACGAAATTTGATTCTGATACACTGATGAAATTAACAAATAATTTCTAAACTTTAAACAGAAGTTTATAAAAATAACAAATAATTTCTAAACTTTTAAACAGAAGTTTATGAAATTAGAATTTTATCCTCAAAAATAAACAAATCATGCATGAAAACACTAGCAAAATACAAGACAACCATTTTATTAACGAAACACCTTTCTACACATGCAATGAGATATCAACATATCTTGGATATTCCAAACAAACGAAGGATCCCATTCTACTACGCAAATTCAAGTCTGTAATCCCTATTTGTAAAAATTTATTCACTCTGGAAGAAATTAATGAATCAAGCTACTTTCTTAAGATCCAAAATATTTCTTCACAAGATGGATTAAGGGTTGTACAAAAATTTGAAGATTTTATTCCCTTAGGATTATTTTTAGAAGAAAAACAGACAAATCTCGATTTCTTATACGATATCCTAAAAAATATGGTACAGATGTCTAAAAAGTCATCTCTTTTAAATGAAATCTCTGATTTTCTGGATATTGATACTATATGGATCAACAAAGAACATAATATAAAAATATGCTGGCTTACTTTTATAGTAAAATATCAGAGATACTTTGACAACACAATACATAAACTTAGTCTAAATACTGTATCAGGAGTTCTTAGCTTATTCAATCTTAATAAAAAAAGATTAATGAAAAGACTAAGCAAAAATGTAAATGAAATTAAAAAAGAGAGCAGGACTAGCTTTTACGATATTGGAGAGAACTTCTTTGCATACAACTCTAATATAAGAGTTAAACATAATTTAGATATTACATATACAAATATTGGTCATAATATGACAGAAGATGATAAAGAAAGTATACGAGTATGTGGAACTAAAAAATTATGTGTAGCTAATAATAAGATATCTGATATAAACAAGCAGACTAAATGTTTAATTAATTATTCTGGTGTCAGACTCCTTCTACTAAAAATATTTTTCACCAAAGAAAATGTAGATACAAGAAATATTGAAACTTATATTTCACTGGTAAAAGGAATACTCAATGATGAATCTTTGGGATCATACCATGTAACTGATAAATTAACAAAAGCTCTTAATTTCATAATATCAGAAAATAACGAACCCATAGAAATGGAAAATGATCAGAAGGAGAATATTGATAACGAAAGGGTACACAAATTGCTAAGTAAAATCAAGCAATTTGTACCAGGCGATTTAAATATAAATACCAAATACAATACTAAATTTGAGACTGTACACGATATATTTGTAGAAAGAGGGTTTAATATGGCAGATTTTGATACCAGGACTTACCAAAAAGGGAGGTTTTATGTGTGTCAGGCTGTTCCTAATTCAGTTAAAGAAACTAAGAAAGACGTAGATTTAAACAAAATATTTCAACTTATCGAAATACAAAATAAACAAATAGAAATGATTTATCAAACACTCAAAGAGAAAAATAATATAGACAAATTAATTGATGACCAACTCGAGTGTTTATCTTTACAAGCAAATGCTATGCTCACAGATCTGGAAAAACATGATGAATAAAATGTACTTTTCTTATGCGATCTTTTATTTTGAATAATTATTGGTTTTTCTTATGCAATCTTTTATTTTGAGTTTATAATGATTTCTTTGCATAAATTCTTTTTAAGGCTTTTTTCTTAAGTTTACCAAATATTTTTTTGCTACCCATAAAATGAAATTGCAAGAACAAACATTAAAGAAAATTCGTAGTACACGCGTCAAAGCAATAGAAATACACTCAGCTAAACCCATTTGCGTAGTCGGCCTCTATAATGGATATCTACAAACATGGAATACTTCGAAATGTACTTTAGTAAATGAAATCCAGGTTTCGGATTTTCCTATTCGTACTTTAGCACTGGTAGAGAAGAATAATTATGTATTGGTAGGTGTAGACGATGGAAGGATTTATGTTTACGAAATTAATAATTTACAAAGGCTTAATGTTTTCGATGCCCATGTAGATTTCATAAGAAAGATCGTTGTACATCACACTAACTCGGAATTCTTGACTTGTAGCGACGATGGGACTATAAAGTTATGGGAAATACATACTAGTATGCAGATGGTAGCATCTTTTACTGGTCATGGTCATTTTGTTATGGATGTCTGTTACTACCCAAAAGATACCAAACAATTCTTGTCATGTTCTTTAGATGGTACTATAAAATTATGGGACCGAGATCAGAGGACTTGTATAAAGACATTTAAAGGTCACAAAGCTGGAATTAATTCTTTGGCCTTCTGTAAAGATGACAATTATTTTATAACTGGGTCAGATGATTTAACAGTAAAAATATGGGGAATTAATAATGTAAATTGTATAAGTACACTAACAGGTCACACTAATAATATTATTAATGTGTATTCTATGAGTAAATTACCTTACCTTGTTTCTTGTAGTGAAGATGGGTCTTATAGATTGTGGGATACTAAAACATACGAAAATGTTGAAATATCAAATATGAACAGCGGACGTGTTTGGCAATTTAAAGAGAAGAATAATGTTATGGTAATCGGTACAGATGAAGAACTGGTATTTAAAAAGATAAAAACAGGGCAGTCGTTAGTTACAATGAAAAATAAGAAGATATTTTTTTCGGCACAGAATGCTGTTTACAGTTGTAGAATCGAAGATATTTACAATATAAAAAAACTTAGTGATTTGGATTTTTATCCTTCAGAATTGAATGTATCAGAAAATGGTAAATTTATTTCGGTATCCGATGATAAAAATTTCTCGATGTACTCATCTTTGGGATTTAGAAAGAAATTTAGTGGAGTTGGTTCTAATTTTAATTTCATAACGAGTGAAAAATTTGTTGTTTTAAATGAAAATTTGATTAATATTTACAACAAATCAGAAATATGTAAAACTTTAAAAATCCAAAATATCGAGAATATATTCTTAGTAAAAAATTTTATAGTTGGTGTGGCAGGTAGTGTTACCAATGTATATACATTTGATGGTACCAAGATATTTACTTTAAATTATAAAGCTAAGAAAGTTATTTCAATAGGGCAATATATGATAATTGAGAAAGATAACAAAATTCAGATATACAAAATTATTGACGAAATAATTTCTGCTTATTTGGAGCAGGAACTTGAAATCGACGACACAGGAATTCCTGGTTCATTCGTTTTACTGAAAGAATTCGATGTAAAAATTAATTCCTACTGTTCTAGTGGTAATATATTCATTTTTGAATACGATATAAAAGGTTACTATATAATACTAAGAGAAGATCCGTATTTGTACAATTTCACTACTATTGGTGGTATATTAGGAGGTGCTGAAAATGGCACTATCTATGTTATAAATAATAAGAAAGTGGAAACTATTGAATTGGATATGAAATTCTTGGATTTCCAGATAAAAACATTAGATGGTGAGAAATGTGAAGTCGATGAGAGATACAGAATGAAAGCCATTTCTTTTTACGAATCACTTTGTATGAACGACAAAGCACTTGAGATTTGCACAAACGATAACCAGAAATTCGAAATCTTATTAAAACTTAAAAGGTTACAAGAAGCTTATGCAATGTCTAATTCAGAACTAATGTATGAACGCGTAGGCAAAGAATTCTTAAAAATTAATGATTTAGAAAACGCTACAGAATGTTTTTACAAATCCAAAAATTGGAAATCTCTGCTATTTGTCGATCTTTTATGTAACAAGAAATATCTTAAAGAAGTCGGTAAAAATTCATTTAAAGAAGGAAACAACAATTTCGCGTTCGTGTCTTATATGAAACTAAAAGATTATAAGAATTGTGAAGATCTTATCAAAGATACGAAATTTTATAACATTTTTAAGAAGACATATCTCAATTAAAAATCTTTTTTTGGATTATTTTTTATCCTTGTATGACGAAACGTGCTTCGGAAGAATTATTTCCAATAGAAGTCACTACACACAATTTATATTTTCATGAGGAAGCTTCGATATTCTCTATAGATTCGTTTTCTGGATTGATAGCTACGTGTGGTGGTGATAATATTGTTAGGTTATGGAATATAAAACATAGCACTGATAATATAAAAAACGACTCTGAGTTCCGATACACTACCGCACTCAATTCTTCTATAAAAATAGAATATGTTAGTGACATCAAAGGTCATAATAAGTCAGTGAATTGTGTAAGATTTAATGAAACTGGCTGGTTGGCTTCTGCATCAGATGGAGGGAAAATTATTGTAAGTTTTTCTGATAAATCTGGTGTAATAAGAGACCCGGACGGCCTCGATTGCTACGAAGTAGTTTGGAATAAGTCGATACTTTACGTTGGATTAAGTAACGGACACGTAGAAATTTATGATATATCTTTCATTGACGATTTCGAATTTAAATTAATTAGATCATTCAATCCACATACAGATATCATACAGGGAATGGCGTACAACCCAAAGTACAATTTGATTCTCACAATAAGCAAAGACAAATCGTCAAAATTATTTTTGTGCAACGAGAACATGGAATTATTAGAAAAGTACACAAATTTCAATAACGAAAAGCTTTTTAGTGTAGGAAGATCTTTCTTCAAACGAATATGTTTTAGTAAAAACGGAGATCTAGCTTTTCTTTGTAATGTCAAGCAGAATTCTGTTTTGGTTTATCATTCTCCTTTTAGATCCCCACATTGGATTTACAAGCTGGGTCCTTTTAATTCAGAGCCAGTGAAAATATTAGAAAATGGGAAGTTTCTGTTTATTCTTACCAAAAAGAGCTTGTATATTTATCAGGATTCTGATTTATTAATTTGTGTAGACAATATGTGTTTTAAAAGTGCTACTGATGCTACTGTCACAGATAATATCATATTTATATCATCTTTGGATGGTTTTGTTTCATCTTTGAAATGGAAATAAATTAAAAAGATACAAAACAATATCATCTTTAAAATGGAAATAAATTAAAAAGATACAAAATATAAAATTTCTTGTCAGATAATATTTTTTATCTAATCTAAAAAATTCTAGCCTTACTTAAATGGGTATACAAGATAAAATAAATGAGATAGAAGCTGAAATGGCTAGAACACAAAAAAATAAAAAGACTGAGTATCATATTGGTACACTCAAAGCTAGATTAGCCAGATACAAACATGAACTAGATAATCCAAAAGCTTCTAATACTAAATCTGAAGGATGGGAAGTCGCTAAATCTGGAGATGCCAGGATCGCTTTAATTGGGTTTCCAAGTGTAGGAAAGTCTACACTATTATCAAAGATAACTTCTACTGAAAGCAAAGCTGCCGAACATGAATTTACTACAATTGATTGTATAGCAGGTAAATTAATTTATAACGGATCTACCATCCAGATACTTGATCTGCCTGGTATAATAAGTGGAGCCTCTTCTAATTTAGGAAGAGGTAGACAAGTAATTAGTGTAAGCAGAACAGCGGATCTTATTTTATTAGTTCTTGATCCCAGACGAAAAAATGATAAACAAGTTCTTGTTAGAGAACTTTTTAATATGGGAATAAGGCTTAATAAGAAGAAACCAGAAGTGAGTATTAATATAACGACCAATGGAGGAATTTGTATTAACAAACAGTGCAAACTTACACAAACATCAGAAGAAGCCATAACTGCGGTACTTAAGGAATACAAAATCAACCACTGTAATATTTTAATTAAAGAAGATGTAACTACTGACGATATTCTAGATTTAGTCAGCAAAAATGTGTCATATATAAACTGTCTGTTTTGTTACAACAAGACGGACGAATTATCGTACGAAGATTTTAAGAATTTAAGTTTGGAAGATAATTCGATATTAATAAGTTGTAAGAATGAATGGAATATTGAAGAATTAAAAGAAGAAATATGGGACAGACTTAATTTAACCAGAGTGTATACAAAAAGGAAAGGAGATTTTCCTGATTTGAATAATCCTGTAGTATTGAGAAATGGCTGTACTGTCTTTGATTTGTGTAGGAGTATTCATAAAGATTTTTATTCTGATTTTAAATATGCTTTGGTGTGGGGAAGGAGTGCTAAGCATTCACCACAGAAAGTTGGGCTTAATCATGTACTAGAAGATGAAGATGTCATCCAAATAGTCTTAAAATAATTAATTAAACTTTTTAATTTATAAAAAAGTATGTACTAGAGGATGTCATCCAAATAGTCTTAAAATAATTAATTAAACTTTTTAATTTATAAAGCAAATCCTGGATCAATATCTTTTAGTCCTTTATATCCTAGTAAAGATAATCCAGCAAGGGAGAACATCAGATGATAAGGATCTGGTTCATTACCCGGTCTATCAGAAAACCCCCCTTCTTTAGCTTGACAAGACAAAATAAAGTTTTTAAGCTTTTCTTCGTCTATAAAATTATTCCTGTTGATAATTTTCAGGGCCGCGTAAGCCCAGAATGAGTAGCAAACATCTTCTTTCTTATTTACTCTACCACTTAGTCCACCATTCTCATCTTGACGTAAAATAATGAATCTTGTGATATCTCGTTTATTCACATATTCAATACTTCCTAAAGACCTTAAAATACTCAAACAGCAGAATGTGAAGGCACAATGTGACTCATCGCCTTTATCAAGACCAAATCCTCCATCAGGGTTATAACAAGATATTATGTACTCGATACACTTTTTATAATTAAACTTGATTTGGTCGCAGAATTCGTAACTGATCTTTATCTTCAACAAATCAGCATCAAATTTCATTTTTCTGTTTAGATATAATAAATGAAGTGAAAGCACTGCACTGCAATTTATTCGGTTATCTGACATACCAAATTTATCATTCATAAATGAGCCGTTTTCTTTAAAATTCTGTATGATAAATGAAATTGTATTCTCGTCGTAAAAGTTTTGTTTGTAAATATACAAAATTTGTAAGGCATTGAATGTTGTCAATATTGTCGATGGATAATTTTCAGATCCACCGTATCCACCATCTTCATTCTTACATTTCTGTACTAAGGATAAGACCTCTTCTTTTAAATCATTTTCTATGTTCATTATCTTGTATGAATTGATTATCCAGTACAGAGTGTTTAGTCTACATGGCTCACTCAGCTTATAATTTAGATCTCTCCTATTCATCACTTCTTTCAGATAATTATCATGATTGTCTCTTTTTAGCATAAGGATTATAAAAAATTTATCAAATCACCTAGTCACAATGAAAATATTATTTATCAACAAAATATTATTTATCAAATCACCTAGTCACAATGAAAGTTATATATCATAAATTAATTTATCAAATCACCTAGTCACAATGAAAATATTATTTATCAACAAAATATTATTTATCAAATCACCTAGTCACAATGAAAGTTATATATCATAAATTAATTTATCAAATCACCTAGTCACAATGAAAATATTATTTATCAAATCACCTAGTCACAATGAAAATATTATTTAGCAAATCACCTAGTCACAATGAAAATATTATTTATCAAATCACCTAGTCACAATGAAAGTTATTTATCAACAAAATACTATTTACTGAAATCATTTATTTTATCCTCACTTCTTTTACAACTCTTCCTAAAATATTACTCATACTCTTTACAATATCCTCTTTACTAGATCTTATTCGACATTCCAAATTAATAAAGTTCTCATTCTTAGCCATGCACACATTAAAAAATATGTCATTATTCTGCCTAGTGGTTGAACTTATATTAGCTACTAAAATATCTTCATTCTCTTTATAATCTACTACAGTCCCCTTTACACACTTATTAAACATATTAAAAACATTCCTCAGACCAAATGAAGATAAAACTTTGATAGAATAAACATTCTCCCATTCCATCTTCTTCCACAATATCTTAAACTCTTCAGGGTGGAAACTCTTAATTTCTAAGAAATCTGATGCATCTGTTTTTATTTCAGAGAAATTCAGTGTGAAATTCTGATTGGCGTATTCCCCACTCTCATTGGGATATTTAAATGTAACTGATCCATTGATAAATCCATTAGAACTATTTAATATTCTAAAAACCAATTTCTTAGTCAATACTGATCTTCCTTTCATATTCTCAGGCATTTCTAACGATACAGCTCGAATATTCTGACTTGTACCAAAATCAAATAGCATATTCTGCAAATAATTATCAGTCTGATTAATTAATAATAAATCAAGAATGACCTCATATCTATTATAAATCACATTAGCTTCTACATAAATAGGATCAGATAGACCAGTGAGTTGTACTACATTATTAAGACTTTCATCAGTTTCTTCAGAATTCAAAAATCTTGATAATTTATCTATCTGCTCATTTCTCTTAATTTTTAAAAAGGGAATCTCTAAGGGTTCACAAATGTCCATCTTTACTAGATTGGTTTTCTTCTTAATATTGTAATCAGAATATTTATTACCTGCTGAGAGAGATTTAATACATAAAAATAAAGTAGATTTAGTACTCAAATCACAGAAATTCTCTAATTTAGTAAGACCCAATAATAAAGCAATGATCTGAGCACAAAGATCTTCATTAGATTCAAAATTAAAATACATCTCTGTAAGGGATATACAAACAAAAGAGATCAGAAATCTGTGTTCTTTCTCAAATATCAAGAAATTGGATTCCTCTTTGTTCTGACAAATTTCCTTAAATTTATTGTCAATCAAATCAATAATATTTTTAAAATGTTCTTTATCAGCAAACTTTATGAATATTTTAAAAATGAATCTTAATATCTTCCCATACATAATCTTTGGCAAATTTTCGACGAGAACTTCGACAATTTCACGATCCTGAGTTTTTTCCAAAATAGAACTTAAAAGTTTAAGAGATGAAAATGCTAGACCGGGATTTTTTGAGTTTAAATTTCTATAGCAAATGTTTTTAACATCTTCATTATAAATTCCAAATCTTGAAATAAATTCAAGTAATTCGTCTAATATCATTATCTCCATGTTCCTATTCTTTAAATTCATTTTTTCGATTTCTGAATATTTCTGTACGACGAAACTTAAGACTTGCAAGAAGTCTTTGGCTTTGCAAACCTCAAATGCAAACTTAATTGCTGATTTTGACATGTCCAAATTGTAAGGATTAATAAATTGCAATGCGTCAATGCAGTGCTTTGATAAATCAGTATTATCCTTGATTTTTGTTATGCTCTCAAGTGCAACCTCAAAAAATTCTTCATGTTCTTTTATATCCTGGAATATTACATCAACATATTTTGACAGCAGAAAACTTTCATTTTCCATACCAAGTAATTTTATACAGCTCTCCAATCTTACTTCACCATCCTGATCATCTACAAATTGTTTTAAAAAGCTTTCAATATCAATCTTATCGATAAAAAGAAGTGACAGTTCCTTACCTTTTGTATTTCCTACTTCTTGTGCATAAAAAAGTGCCTTTTTCTCATCGATCATGTACAAAGAAAAAAATGCTTGAGCCAAACAAAGAGGGTCCATTTCCTTATATAAACTTTCAAAGAGAAGAACCGGTGTATCAGAAAACAATCCCATTTTTAAATTAATAGATCCTAGACAATAATAAGAGCTCCTTCTTACGTATCCTACTGAATGAGTAGTATTCTCTTTTATAGATTTATAACAGTTATTTAGAATGATTTCCGATCTCAGAGTAGATACAAATTTTAAGGTAAGTCCTCTGATAAATTCATTTGGACTTTCCAAGTCTTTTCTAATCTGATTATTCAATAACAAAAGCTCTCCTTCATTCATCAAAGGAGCATACAGCTCTAAAAAGTAGTAAAGAAGTCTTTTTAGCTCATTATTCTCCATCATAAGAACTTCCTTTACAACTGTGTGTATAACAGATTCGCTAGTTTTTCCTTGACTGATATGTGTTATTAAATTCTTCATACCTTCAATTTTTTTAAGGACATCTTTAGATTCGATTAGTTCGATAATTTTATCTTCGGAGAGATCTGAAGAATTCGAAATATACAAAGAGGTTTTAAACATTAAGGGTTAAAATTAAGTAGATAATTTTATAAATTGTTTACCTAGGCATATTAATTCTATTTCTTATTTGTGTACAATCCCTTTAAGTTCTAATTCAAATAAATATGCTTCATATCTTATTGTCTTTAAAGCAGTAGTTTTTGTTTTTTAATTTTTATGTGCTCTAAAAATTCTTTTTTTGTTTTTCAGTTTTTATGTGCTCTAAAAAATTTATTTTTTTTAAAAACTTTTACCCCCAAAATGTCAACCTCCGATTTCCGAGTATTGGAGCCTTTAATTGCACACAAAAACGGAGTTACTTGTTTACAGAAGAACCGAAATAAATCATCTGATGTGTTATTCAGCGCATCCAAAGATAAGTCAGTTTTGTACTGGTCACTTGATACCGAGACTGAAGGTGAATTTGGTAAATTATATAAAGAGTTTGCCGGTAAACACAAGAAAAGAATTACTGGAATAGCTGTTTCTTCAAATAATGATATGATGGTATCTGTAGGTGCTGATAAAATGGGATACATTTGGGATGTTAATACTAAAGAGTGTACTGCTGAATTAAGAGGACACTCTCGGGATATTTTGGCTGTCAGTATTAATAAGGATAATGATAAGATTGTTACTGGATCAGTAGATTGCTCTATTAAGTTATGGAATACCAAGGGAAATCTAATAAATACATTTGGACCAGGATTTGAGAGATGTCACAAGAATTGGGTCACTTGCTTGGAGTTTGATTCACAGGATGAAAATATTTTATATTCTGGATCTAAGGATGGTACAGTTAAGATGTGGGATATTGAAAATGGTACTCTTCTTCGTACTTACATGGAAGGAAATGTTCTTGATTACGAGAAGTATGAGGAAGAACACGGAGAACAGCCAAAAGATCACGATCTCGCTCTCAGTGTTACATGTCTTGCCTTTAGAGATGGGGGTAATTTCCTTATCTACGGTGGAAAAAATAATAAAGTCTACATTCTCAAGTTAGATACTAATGAATGTGTTGGCACAGTAGTAGTAGAGAATACTGTTAGATCGGTAGCTTCTATTGAATCATTTGCTGGAGTGGCTATTGGTACTGATGATGCTATCTATATATATGATGTATGCAATAGAAATATTGTAGCCACTCATAGTCTTCTTGGATTAGGAAGAGGAATATCTTGCAATTCTATTGTTAACAAGGGAGATGTTCTCTACTGCGGATTATCGAATGGACAGATTTATACTTTGGAATATTCTAAAAGAAACGAATAAACGGTTTTAAGACAGTTCATATTTTTTATAGTGGAAGACCTTTCTTTATTTTATCGGGTCATATTTTTTATAGTGGAAGGCCTTTCTTTATTTTATCGGGTCATATTTTTTATAGTGGAAGACCTTTCTTTATTTTATCGGGTCATATTTTTTATAGTGGAAGGCCTTTCTTTATTAGTAAAAAATTTAAATATTCTTATTGTGGTCATCAAAAATCACGTTTGATCAATTTGTTTAATCAAATCAATATTTTGACAGTTTAATTGAAATTAAATATTTATATAATCTCTATTTTGTATTTAAATATAAATCCTAGTTATTATTCTTATACATGATTTTCCATCTCTTTTTTCATCAATATTTGATTATAGTCATGTTGATGTCAATAATTTTAATTACACTGATCTAATAGCTTCGTTTATAATAATAAAAATAATTTAGAAAAAACAACAGGTTAGTGTAATTTTCCCGATTGAGATGTATACAGTGACATATTGGAATTTCATTATTTACGTAGTTCGTCAATATTTGGAATATTTTTTAAGTAGGCTATAGAAAATATTTATAAAAAATATTTTATGTAAGCCCTCCATGTTTGCTTTTATAACAGAATTTAAAATGATGTGTCTACTCAGCGGTGCTGTAAATGCAGCTAAGTACATAATACGATATGCAATCTCGTTTTTTTACAACCCGAAAATATGGGAAGGCCTTGAAGGGAAATGTGTAGTAGTAACGGGAGCTACCCAAGAAATTGGTCGAGAAATATGTAAACAGTTATCTAATAAAAAGGTAAAGATACTTATGATAGATGATAATAGACATAAACTAGAATATCTTAAGAATAAATTACTACCTAAAGTAGATATCGAATACTACGTCGTAGATATGAACATCAATAGTGATAATTATAATATATTCTCATTTCTTGAAGAATATGACATAGGAATGCTTATCAATGCATCCATAACGGTAGACAGAGGAATGGAGTCTTTTATAAACAGAAGAGATGATAAAATAATAAATACGAATATATTGTCTACAACTCACATTACTCACAGGGTGGTAGCACAAATGGTAGAAAAAAGATTCGGATTTGTTGTATTTATAGCTGATACAGCCTTTGGACTTCCTTTTCCGTATTGTTCAGTTTATTCAGCCACTCTTGCGTATTTGCACCAATTAGCAAGTTCTTTGTATTATGAGATGAGGAATTATAATGTAGTCGTGGAGTATGTAAGACATGGAAATATATTGTACTCAGAGTATGGTAAAAATGATCGTGTTCGTTATTGTGACCCCAAAACATTTGTCAATTCATTTTTAAAGACATTTGGTTCATCTCGACACACAATTCCACAAATATTTCATTTGATAATTTTCTGCTTTGTTTCTTATATCCCGAAATCGATAATAGGAAACTTTTATAGCTGGAAGAATGTAAAAGAAGAATTGATGAGAGAAAAAGAACTCC
>JAWUGJ010000002.1:151828-167337 GCA_036780745.1 Vairimorpha bombi
TCGAATTGGAATCAGTTAAAATGATAGATTGTGAGGAATTATCATTGTATGTTAATATGTTACAGATACTTGGAGAAAATAATTCTTATTTGATAGAAAAATATAAATTTCCCAAGGAAAATGACGTAGTATTATTATTTAATAATGAAGTAGTTAAAATTCAAGAAATTAATTTTGATGGAACTTTCATGGTAAAAAGCGAACAGAAGGGAAATTTCGAAAAGATGTTCGCCAATTTGAGTATTAATAAGTCCATGGATGTACAGCTTAATAAGCGATTGATGTATCCCCACACGATTTACTTCAAATCTGACCTGACGCGAATCAAGCTTAGTGATATATTCTGCATCTTAAAGGATGGTAAACCTTTCTTTAAATATAATATAAAACATGCTGAAGATTATCTACTAGAAAAAAAGATAAATGAATTATTCAGTGAACTTTCTTCTTTCAAATGTATAGCATGTCCAAATTTCGTAGATCATTACAAGGAAATGGTAAGATATTTATTGATTCAGGATGAAATTAGTAGGATAAAATTAAAATACAGTATTAATAATTTGGATATGATAGAAGAATATAATAACAGAATAAAATTCCTAATCAAGAATAATTTCTATGACAATACTGTGACACTAAAAGGAAGAGTAGCAGCTGAAATTCGTACAGTGAATGAAGTTTTATCTACAGAAATGATATTTGATAACGAATTTAAGAATTTCAAACCTGACGTGATTGTTGCACTATTTTCTTCTATGATTTGTGAAGAAGAAAAAGAAGAAATTTCGTATTCTGAGGATATCATTGAAGGAGTCAATAGAATGTTGAGTCATTATAAGATTTTATCTAAAGATATCGATGCATTTTTTATTCCTCCTTTTAAACCATTAAATTTTGCATTAAGTCAAGCAGTTCTCGACTGGTGCAATAAAGAAACTTTACAAAATGTTGTAATGAAATATGAAGTATCAGAAGGTGCCTTTGTCAGACTTATTCTCAGATTAGATGAATGCTGTAGAGAAATGATAAATGCTAGTATAATTATTGGAGATAAAGAATTAGAAAAAAAATTTGAAGAGGCTTCTTCTCTTCTAAAACGAGAGATTGTTTTCCTCCCTAGTTTGTATCTTTAAATAAATTTGTTTTTATTTACCAACAAACATTTCATTAATGAGAGAGTTTAAGTTATTTTCATTTCCAGTGTACCCTTTTTTAGCTATTTCTTCCCAAATGGCTTTCTTAATAACAGATACAGTGTGTATCCTTACTTCATCTGGTAAATAATAACTTCGTAAGGAACTAACATTTGAATCAATAAAATTTGTAAATTTGTCTCCACTGCGTTTACCTAATTCATTCTTGAATGTATTTATAATACTCGAGACATTTTCATCAATATGCGATTTCACATTTTTATCTTCAAATTTACCGATATAATGCTGTAAGGTATAAAAATTATTAATTAAATAAATATTTTTCTTAAGAACTGGTAGTGTTCTACTTATTGATACTATCTTGTCAATTAGTAAGTAACTAAAATTTAGACAAGCTTCTTCCAGACTTTTTACTTTAAAAAAGGGACCATAATTTTTTATAAAAACTTTAGACACTATCTTGTTGTTATTCATGGAATCCAAAGCTCGTTTCAGGTTTAAGACTATCGATTCGACGTCGCAGTACTTATTCGGCGTGTCCATCCTATCAATATTATCTACAAAAGAAAGGAAAATGTTGCAAATTAATTTGTTAATCTCGTCTTTAAAAACAAAAAGAGCTTCAATTTCTCGAACAACTTTTTCATCTCCATGTCGTAAATTTGTGTTCAAATTTATTAGAAAAGGAACGTGTTCAAGTTTTTCGTCTTTTTCTATTATCAGTATGTTATCTGATATTAATTTATTAAGATTTATTATTAGTATCTTATTCAATCCTATATTTATATTATTACCTATCTTGTCACCAAGTACTACAAGATTAAACTCATTTAAGTCGTAGAAATATTTATCTAAATTTCTGGTTCTATCTATAAGAAGTGATTTATCTGTTTTTATATCATCGAATGATTTCTTGTTGTATATTTCACTAGAGTACTTGCTTAAGAAAGATTTTGGATTGGTGTACGACAAAAGGAAAGTGGATATTTCTTTAAGCTTTTTTGTATCGCATCCTTTACTAAGCAAATTCTTAAAATAAATATTTTCTATAGAATGTATACAACTATCTAATAAATTATTTGTATCACTCATAAGGGTCTGTACTATTCTGACTTTCTCGTAATCATTAAGATCTTCTTTAATCTTATATAACCTCAGACAATTATTAATGATATCATGTTCAAATATCTGATCCACAGATTCCAATTCAATATTTATCAAATGATCTTTAATTTTCGATACCTCGTTGTCTGAATTTATAAATGTATCGTAGAACTTGGACAAATCATCGAGATTTTTCTTTGGTTCGTTGAATGGTTTAAATTCTTCTGTAGCATTCATCTGTGTAAGCTCTACACTTTTGTATATCTTTTTTATTAGTTTATCTATTTTCTCTGATGCATCGATAAAATTTTCGATTCCTTCTTTCATGCTATATAGGGAAAAAATTCTTAATTTTGATTTATATTTTCAGTAACTCAAATTTGTTGATGCAGTAAAACTCAAATTTATATTTTCAGTAACTCAAATTTGTTGATGCAGTAAAACTCAAATTTATATTTTTCAGTAACTCAAATTTATATTTTCAGTAACTCAAATTTGTTGATGCAGTAAAACTCAAATTTATATTTTCAGTAACTCAAATTTATATTTTTCAAAACAAAAATTTATTTTTTCAAAACAAAAATATTTTATTTGATACCCTGCATGAATTATGAAGAAATCAAAAAATATGACATAGACTTCGAGTCAAGATCCATCGAAGAAATATCAGAACGTACTAAACTAATAAATTCTGAGACGAGAATACTCCAAAGCAGAATCAATAATATAAAACACGATACTGCTACTAAATCATCCCAGGTAGCTGAGAATATGGAAAAGATCCGTATAAATAAACAGCTTCCTTATCTTGTAGGAAATGTGGTAGAAGTATTTGATAAAGGAAATGGGGTTGTTAATACGTCAACACGGATAACTTCGTATCTTCCTATGTTGGGATTGGTAAATGAAAATGAATTAAGGCCTGGTGATTTAGTAGCCTTACATAAAGAGACAAATATTATATTTGAGAAGCTTCCTCCTAATTATGATACAAAAGTCAAAGCTATGGAGTTGTACACCAAACCAGAAGAATCTTATGAAGATATTGGTGGGTTGGAGAGACAAATTGAAGAGTTAAATGAGGCTATTGTTTTACCCCTGACACATCCTGAAAGATTTGCCAGATTAAAAATTAAACCCCCTAAAGGGGTACTTATGTATGGACCACCGGGTACAGGTAAGACATTAATGGCTAGAGCATGTGCATCTAAAACAAATGCGACTTTTTTAAAATTAGCTGGTCCTCAGCTTGTACAGATGTATATTGGTGATGGTGCTAGACTTGTACGAGATGCCTTTGCCCTCGCGAAGGAAAAAGCACCTACTATTATTTTTATAGATGAGATAGATGCTATTGGTACTAAAAGAGTAGCATCTGATAAGACAGGAGATAGAGAAGTACAGAGAACCATGCTTGAGTTATTGAATCAGTTAGATGGATTTACTTCTCATGAGAATGTTAAGATTATCGCAGCCACTAACCGAGTGGATATTTTAGATCCCGCACTTTTAAGAAGTGGAAGATTGGACAGGAAGATCGAATTTCCTTTGCCCAATTCGGAAGGTAGAAAGAGAATTTTACAGATACATTCTAGAAAAATGAATATTGAAAGCAATGTAAACTTCGATGAATTATCAAGAAGTACTGAAGGTTTTAATGGGGCTCAATGCAAGGCTGTTTGTGTAGAAGCGGGGATGGCTGCCTTGAGAAAAGACAGGGAACAAATTTCACAAAATGACTTTATGGATGGAATATTAGAAGTTTTATCAAGAAAGAAATCTAAATTGATTTATTTTACATAATAAATGATTGTATGAAAAATATATTAAAAATCCTGCTTTAATTAAGGCATAAGCCTTAAAATTTTAATTTATCTGTCTGAATTTGAGTACATATTATTTATTATGTAAAATAAATCAGTTTTCTATCATTACTTCGATAATTTCTTGTTTTCTTTTCATTGATAAATCATTTATTTAGTTTTCTATCATTTATTTAGTTTTCTATCATTTGATTAGTTTTCTATCATTTATTTAGTTTTCTATCATTTATTTAATTTTCTCCTTTTTTAATATAAAAATATTTTATTTTTTATTCTCCATGATTTCGAGAAATTTCAAAAAAATTGGAAATTTTTTGATATTCGGAATGATTATGATATTTTATTTTGAATGTGTTCTAATGATTGTTCTATTATGTTTTATGTCCAATAAGATCGCTAGATATACAAACAGGTCTCATAAATATATAAAAAGACTGTGGCTTCATTTGACTATGTCAGCTTTATTTGTTTATTTTCCTAAGCCTCTGTTTATTTATTATGATCCAAGAGTATTAAAAAATACTAAAAATATTATTATATCGAACCATTTGACTGAGTTTGATTGGTTGATGGTCCTTGCTGTTCTTTATAAACTTGGCAGATACGATAATGTGTGTATTGTCTTGAAAAAGAGTCTTAAGAATATCCCTCTACTCGGATACGGAATGAAATACTTCGGGTTTATCTTCTTAAATAGACGAATAGAAAAAGACAGGGAAATTATTAACGAAGGAGTAAGCAGATTAAAAGATAAAGAATGCTTCGACCTTCTTCTCTTCCCTGAGGGTACATATTTAGATTCAGAGAGTAGCAAAGTTACATTAAAATATATTAAAAATAATCCCGTGGTACTGGATAAAGAAGAATTTATACCCAGTGAAGTACTTGTACCAAGAGTGACAGGGTTTAATCTTATAAGAGAGACCCTAAAAGATGATGAAATTGATAAAAGAGATGAGATGGATAAAAGAGATGAGATGGATAAAGAAGGTCAAAAAAAAGAACCTCAAAATAAAGAAGTACTAAATAAAGAACCTCAAAATAAAGAACCTCAAAATAAAGAACCTCAAAATAAAGAAGTACTAAATAAAGAACCTCAAAATAAAGAAGGTCAAAAAAGATATTTAGATGGTGTAATAGATATTACAATGTTAGTATCTCCTTATACAAAGTATCCTCAGGATGTTTACACATATACACGTACTCTAACAGATTTCAATGACAGAATCGGATTCTCATTCTTCATAGATTATGTAGAAGACATCAAAGACGAAGATTTCGTATACAGAAGATTTAAAATTAAAGATAAATTGATTAAAAAATATAAAGAAGAGCATAAAGACATAAAAAATATGAAAGATTTCCATGAGCTTACTAGAAAACTAAATAAAGAAAAAGAAGGTTACATATATGATAAAATATATATTCAGTCTCGATGGGGTCCCATATTTTACACTATATTCTTGTTCTCAGCTGTTATGAAATTTTATATTCTCAGAAAAATATTCTATAAATAAAATAGATTTTCACCCCTTCTAATTGTTTCGAAGCTACTGAGTTTTTACAAAGGTAGTCATAAAACAATTTACAAAAAAGTCTCTTTAATTTGTTATCGAGATATATTTTTATTTAATATTTCATTTAGCAAAAGATTTAAATATTTGTTATAAAAATATCTGTTTAGTAGAATATCTGTCATCAAAATATCTGTTTAGTAGAATATCTGTCATTAAAATATCTGTTTAGTAGAATACACTTTATTTAGGATGACATTTTCTTACATTCTTCAACTAACATCTTAAAATATTTTTTATCAACTAATATTTGAATATTATGAAGATCATTCATTTTAATCATCTTATGATCAACGAATTCTTGTAATAATTCTAATATCTTATTCTTCTTAACAATCATCAATTTTAATTTAATCTTGTCAAATAAAGAATTAATTTCTACCACTGACTGGTCATACTCAAGCAGATTGCTAAATATTATTCTACTGTTCTTACCAACATTTCTTAATACATTAATATATCCTTGTGATTTATCTTCTTCTTTCTCTAGTACATCTACTTCATAGTCTTCGTAAGTAGTCAGGTCTCTCATTATAATATTTAAATCAAGCATGTCTTGTTCAGAAATTTCCATATTCATTCTTTCTAAAGTAAATATCATTTTAAAACATTTTATGCCAGAAAATAAATTCGAATATTTAAAATTGAAATCGAGGAAGATCAGTAAATCCCTTTTTGTAAGATACGTATCGAAATCTTTCATCTTTTTACATTTTAGATTGTACCTCTCATTTAGGAAGAATATTACGTCATTAATACTATAATAGTACATATTGAAAATCTGTGATTTGGGAAACATCTTTTTTAAGATATCCGTCTTATTACCAAATCCATAGAATAAAATACTGAATGTGTCTAAGATTTTTGTATATTCTTTTTTACAACTCATATGAAAATCTTTTAACTTGTTTAATTTCATTTATGGGATAAAATATTAAGTAAAGATAAGGAGATCTTTTTTTACTAGCAATGTAGAGGGGGTAATTATTATTAAGAATCCATATTCAACCCCCATGCAGGAAGAAAGCAAGTTAATATTAACAAGCATCTCTATAATTTTTAATAATCTATAATCTTATATTAATTTCTGATAAATAATCTGATATATCTGCATCACTTAAATCTATAAATTCATTATCTTCATTAGCTTTGACTATCTCATTCATTATAAATTTGTATTTAATTAAAATCCACTCTTCATCTTTAATAGACAAATTTGGTATAAGAAATACATTTTCACCCTTTATAATGCACTTTACTGATTCTTTACAAAGACAATATTTCTTCCTTGCACTCCTTACATTGAAAATAAATCTATCTCTGATACCTTTACTAAGACATCTTATATTTAAAATATACATTTTGTAATTCTGTAACTCAAATTCGAAATAATATTTCATACTGAGCTTCTTATTAGTAATCAAATAGAAGAAAAAATCTCCCTTTTCGTGGATATCAATATTCTTGATATTAAGGAATCCTATATAATAACCTTTAGAATCTATTATCAACAAATAATCAGCTAAGAGAATAAGTCTGAAATCCTGAAAACTTATTTCATCTATAAAAATGCCCTTTACATCATCAAGGTTGTATTTTATACACAATTCCCATGTCTTCTCTTTTCTGTACTGAATATCTTGCTGATGATCTAACCATTTAGCAAATTTCTTAATTTTAATTAAAAATATCTTGAGATTCAGATATCCACGGCATTTCTGATCTGTAAATGTTAATATCCTGGTAATTAAGGGAGAGAATTTAGTAAGCCTCTGTAAAATTATATTAAAAGTATCTGTCAATTTATCCTTATTGATATCTTTAAGATTAATATTTTTTAGTACGCCTTCGTACGTATTTACAAATCTACCGTAGCTATTAAAGTATTCAATATTTTTGTCAATTATTTCATAAAGCTTGTTAGCCCAATCTGTCTCATCTTTATCATCTACGAATTTGATTTTCTTTTCTTTTTTTTGTACAGGTAAATCATCTTTGAAAAGATCTTCAAGTGTATTATCTACATCTTGATACTCGAAGAAATTAAACTCATTCACCAATTCTTTGACGAATTTCTTAGATAAATTGTAAATATTCTCGAAATCTTTGAAATATTCGTTATATTTAAAAGATTCAAGTTTTTCTCTATTTCTTAATACCCCGTCATAATAAAAATCATTCATAATTATTAAGACACTCAGTTCAGTAGAAATAAATTCATTTATAATTGTTAGTAGCCCATTTTCTACATCTTTAGGTTTAATATCCATATTATTTATGTCATCTGCTGTAACAATAATCTCTCTAAAATGTGTAATAATCTCTGAATTATCTTCTACAACTTTTACATCTAGATAGTCTCTTAAGATGAAATTTTCAATTTCTTCTGCATAGAAAAAGTTGATTTCTGTGAACCTGTTTCTTATATTTTCTAGCTTAAAACATTTTATGTTAGAAAGAATCTGTGCTTCTATAAGTTCTTTGAGTGGCTGAAATACCTTATCACTGCTTATCGAACTGATCAATGATTTTCCGAAAAATGACACGAAGTTGTCAAAGAAAGTGTACTGTGTTTTAATCTGTGTCTCCCAATTATGTACCTGTGATCTAAAATATTTATCTACAGTTATAAGGAGAACTTGATTTTCCCACTCATCACTAAAATTATTTTTTGGGTATTTAAATTCTTTACGGCCTAGAATAGATCTACAATAAGCAAATATAAACTCTTCCTTCAGAATTAAAGAGATGCATAATGAACCAAATTCTGGTATATCTGTGATAAATGTACGGGATGCTAGGTATCTCTCAGAAAATAGTCCCATAAAATCTACTCTATTCTGTGTTACATAATCCTTGTTCATGTTATGTAAGAAAGGGCTAAAATGTCAAAAGTAAAAATAAATCTTATTTTAAAGATTTACTTGATTTTTACAAGTTTATGCAAGATTAAATATCAAATAAATTTATAAAAACAAACAAAACATTGAAAAAATAAAAATTAAGGATAATATGAAATTATTTCAAAACATTATCAAAATAAAATATTTATGAAGATCTCCTCTTCTTCAATTATATTTGTTTAATAAATTAAAAAAGAGGGGTCTAAAAAATAATAAAATATTTATGAAGATCTCCTCTTCTTCAATTATATTTGTTTAATAAATTAAAAAAGAGGGGTCTAAAAAATAATAAAATTTTTTTATCAACGTGTTGATGAAGACAATTTATGATAATTAATTTATTTAGTAGTATTGTTCACTAGAAAAGAGAGGATATGTTTATACAGACATTCTTGAGTAAAATCTAGACGTACTTTATAAACATTAAATTAATTTATAAAATTCCAATATTTTCACATATTCTTCTTTCATTCTTTCACTTCTACACTTCCTTAATAAATCCTCAATATTCTTCTTATAAGATTTCTTCTTATAAAATCCTCCACATTTACAATTTATCGACAGCTTCTTCTCATTCATTGCCATACACTTATCACAATATGTATCATCACCAAGTTCAAGATTTATTATTATATTAAAATATTTCTTTACTACTTCATTCACTTCTTCTCTGGTAAATTTATATAAACATTTTATACATCGAGTTCTCATAATATTCTCTACTCCACATCTACAAATTATTAGCATTTCGGATTCTTTTTCTTTTTTAGTATACTCATCTATATTTAATAACTTCTTACAGTTTGATACAGTAGAATCAGATACATCAGATCTGATTTCAAGGGAATCAATCATTAATTCTGATACTTCTATATCTACCTTTGTAATCAAATCATAAATATATTTACTATCTAACAAATCTTCAGCAAAATATTTCTTAATATATTCTACTGGTACTTTTATATCACTGACGCAGAAATAGTCAGAATCTTTCTTATAGAAATAAGTAGAAGGATTAATTAAAAGTAACTTCTCAAATACACGTAACTTCTTACATACTAGAAATGCATATCCATCTACTTCTGATATCTTACGACATACATAGTCAAATATCTCATCAGAACCTTCTCTAGTATATTTATCAGATGATATACAGAATATATTACTGCTTACGTAAATAACATTGATTTCTAATTTACGAAGTTCGGCTACTATTTTGAAAAGAAACCTCTGATGTAATAAATTAATTAAATCTTTCAACTCTGTAGAAATAAATTGAGAATGAATTCTTAACCACTTTTCTAGTCTATTAAGCAAAAGAGATGCTCCTTTTACATTCTTAGAATGATCATAAAATATGTTTTTTATCATTTGATGAATTATCTTAAAATCTAATCTGTTTACTTCTGAGAATCCAATAGGATCATCTAAAATTGATTCATACTCTAAAATAGAAAGTATCAAAGATCCTAAACATTCAAATTGTATTGTATAAGCTTTATAATATCCTGGGAAATATTTCTCAATATTAAATATTCTGATAGATTCAGGTCCACTGGGGAAAACCAAGCCTTGGGATTTTGTAATTAACTTATAATAAAGATAATCTAGTAAGCTTGTATAATCAATATCCACATTACCAATGGGAACTCCAGTATAAGCACTCAAATCCAATTTATCACAGATTTTCTTATTTATATCCTTGTGTAACATTTTGTTTATTTCTAGCAACTCATTAAATGTGCTTAGTTTCTTCTTAATTCGAACCTCATCTAAAATAATTACATAATCTGAACAAACATTCTTTAAAATGTCTAAATTCTTATCAAACTTATTTAAGACTATCAAATTATTCACCTTTTCTAATAAGAAATCCTTGATTTTACCTTTCATTATTTTTGGATGATCAATATCTGATACGAAAAAATATTCTTCATTTTTGCTAAATACATAAATTATAGATTTGCTGTAATTGAAAGTTGACAATATCGTATAATCAGGATATTTTGAAATGGTGTTGTCACCAAACTTATTTTCAAATAAAACTGGTACATCTTTGTGATAAATAACTGATACTAATGAATTATCTAAGACTGATGGATACTCAGAATATGGTAAAATAATTTTACCAAGATTACCAGGGATATCTCCTGAAGGCAAAAATTTCTCTATTTTTGAAAATTTATGCTTAATGAAATATTTTGTATCTGCTATAAAATAAAAGGTCTTATTTAGTGGTACAACTATCTGATCATTATTATACATAGTCAGTAATGCATTGTTCGCTTCTATTTTACAATTCACTACTCCATTCCGATTCTTTTTCTTATTATAAAAGGCCCACATTTTATCCTCAGAAGATTCTACTTTAATCTTTTCTACAATAGGAATTTTTGGAGTTTCTACTTTGGTTTTTTTTACAAAATCAAGTAAATCGTACTTGGTCGTAAATTTTGAGGTCCAATCAGGGGCTTTTATACTTGAAATAGGATTCTTGATATTTTGGTTCATAGCTGGTAAACAGATAATCTTTACTATAATATCTTCAACACGCTTTAAATAATAATTCCAGTCTAGTAATTCTCTAATATCCATCATTTTATTTAATTTGCACCATTTCTTTATGTAATACTCTCTCTCACTTGACTTAAAAACAATTGTCGGAATCGTTCTATTGGAAACTGGCTCATCTTCTGGATACGCAGATACAATAAATTCAACTTTCAATTTCTCTGATAAAATATCTTCCCCTAAAAGTTCTGCCATTTTTCTAGCAGTAGATAATATACTCGAAGCTTTGGCATTATATTCAGAAATATCTTTAGACATGCTTTTAAACTCACTAAAAAGATCAAATATGTCATCATCATCTAAAGACTTACCTTTATTATGTATAAGATCTAACCAATATTTACATACCTGACTAAGTTTGTCGTAGCATTCAGTCAAATTTGTACCTTCACTAAAACATTCAAATAATTCTTCTTGCAATCTTTTTATTATTTCGAGTTCTCCTCGTCTTTTTAATTCGAATCCTTTGAATTCTGCTATAGAATTATCCCAGTTTAATACGATATATCTCTTTTTTAACTGTTTACCTTCTTCAAGAGCTGATGGAATAACCATTCCTTTATAGGGACCATCTAATTCGAATTCTATGCTATTATTTGGTTTAATTACATATTCATTACCGATATTTTCTTGATATTGGTCATTTGTAAATGCTTGACATACTTTATGATTGATATATGAATTCAGAAAATTGATCTTTTTTCCTGATTTGAAATTTATCTCTATTGGGAACGAAGAAGGAACAAGTGTCCAGATACCATCTGTATCCAATTCTAGGGGCATAGAAAACGACTCTATTACAGATTTACAACTCTTAATAATTTGTGCTCCTATATTACAAACTATTGCAGCCATTTCTGTAGAATGCCATCTTGCACCCTTTCTCATTACATATCCATAAAATGAATTTAAGATACACTTGTGTGCTACCTGAAGTGATGAATAAACAACCATTTCTTTTTTGTATTCCTTTTTCTTTTCAGTATCTTCACAAGTATTGTAGAGGTTCGTTAAATCTCGTAATTTCTTTTTATAAATATATCTCTGATCTCGAAATTTACGAACAGAATCGACATAAAAAGGAATCTCTCTTTGGCAAACAGTGGCATCTCGTTTCTCAACTGTACTAGTTTTTTGCTTTTTATAAATTTGTCTAGAATAATCTAATATCTTCTTTTTAACCAAAGCATCTTGTTTGGCTTGATTCAGATCTTCAAATTTTGTATCACAATCGTCTGAATTGGTTTTGATCTTAAATAAATTATTATCATGATCTGTAATTACATTCTGTCTTATTTCTCTAATTTCATTGACTGTAGGAACATAATAATCGATTTTAGCTTCCCAATTGAGTCGTCTTTTACATTTAGATTCTTTAGTAGAAAAGTCGCATCTAACGCAAATATCGTCGTTTACTATTGAAGTAGGTTGAAGTCTATTTGTCAATATAATATTCGGGTACATAGCACTTACGTCAAGATGGTAAATATTTCCTGTTGAGTAAATTTTTTCACTAAAACTTAATAAAGCTTTCTTAATATTCTCTTTGATTTCGTAAATATCATCTTCATTCTGAAAATTAATTAATACATCATCTATGCTGTTGATGATATCCAATATTCCTTCATTTTTAATATTAAAAATATGATTAAAATCGGATCTGAAAATTCCACTCTTTAGGGACTCAACATATCCACCCACATATGTCATATTTTCAATAACTCGACCGTTATATATTTCAAGGAAGTCTTTTCTTTTCTCTTTTGGTATCAGTAATGCATAATTATAAGCCTCGATAATCAGAAGTGCTTCACAAAGTGATCCTGAGCCTGTACAGAGTATTTTTACAGGTGGATAAGGTAAAATTGAACTTAGAGAAAATACATGAGGCTGAACATATTTTATGAACAGAAAATAAGTGGCTACAGCATCGGAGACTGAATAAGCAGCCATTTTGAGTGGATTCTTGACAGCCGTTTCAACCATTTCTTCAGGGTCGATTTCATCAGGAAAATATCCCAATTTAGCTTTTGTTACTGCTTTCAAACCTTGGCTTCCCATAGGCAAGTACGAATCTCTTACTACCCATTTATAACAATCAAGATGAAGTATAAAAGGACACGAATAATAGTCTTTTTCTAAACTAAATCCGATTAACTCTCTCATGCTTAGATTATAAATATCCATTCTTGCTTCTATATAAGGAAAATCAAAGAAATTCCCATTATATGTAGTGACAATATGTGTTTTATGCTTTTGTACAGTTTCTGCAAACTTAAGCAATAATTCTTCTTCGTTTTTCATATTAAAAATTGTAAATATTGACTGCATATCATCCTTAGGTGAATATTCAAAAGTTCCTATGTCCTCAGACACAACACTTCTATTGGTTATCAGAATGTTGGATGACTCAGTCTTTATTGATATCATCATTATTTGATCATATCTTGAATCTGGAAATCTCAAAGGTTTTTTCATAGTTTCTATATCAAAAGCAAATACCCGAAATTCAGGCATTCCTATCAAATCTGATTTTTCTATCGTGTATTCTTCGCCATTATATGAGAAAATATGCCAGCTTCCTGCTCTCATATTATAAGTATTAGCTAATGATATTTCATAAGGAATATCATATTCATGTACATCTAAAATTTGACTCTTTACATCTATTTGATCGTATTCAACTTTATCAGTCATATCTTTATACACACTATCGATATTCCTATCATTTCTGTTTCTGTATACGATCCTTTTTATATCCTTAACTAGCCTATTAAAGACATTTTGATATTTCATAAATATTTGTAAAAACTGCTTTTTTGGCTTATTCAAATGATTGAATTCCTTGCAATCATATTTCTCTACTATCTTACTGCTAAAAAATCCTTCTGAATATTGATTTTTTATATATTCCTCTACATCTCCTATATTTGTACATTCAATGGTCAAAGCATAAAAGTAAGGAATTTTTATAAAATAATTTTTTAGATCTTTCGTAACAAAATAAATTTTACCAAATGCTGAATCGTCTTCTTTGGTTACATGCATAAAGTTGAAGATGTATCCTTCAATTCTATCACTCAAAACGTATTCTTGAAATCTAAACTGAGCTTCTAATTCGTCAATCATTGTCATATGGATAAAGAAATAAAAAATATTTATAATGAAAAATGGATATTTTTGATAATAAAAGAAGAAACTAAAATATCATTTTTCTTCAAAGAAGCAAATCTTTTGATTATTATCGAATTATTTTCTCTTTTTTTATGCCTTCAAAATAATTTATGAAACAAAAAACAGCTAAATTGGATGGAAATTGTTCAGATCCAATGGATGCAGACTACTGGGCTGGAAGATTCTTTTCCAAGAAGGAGCATGCATTCCTAGCACGAGTTCCTGATTCATATATGAATGATCCCTTCAATCTTGTAGGACTAAACAAAAAGATTTCAAATCTTGAAGAGTCTTACAACGCAATCTTGGATGCAACAAAAAGTTCAGATTTCTTAGAGGAGTCTACTTTATATTACCTGATCCATCAAAGATTTATCTACACTATCACTGGGCTTGAAGATATTATGGAGAGAGTACTTAATAAGGAGTATGGATCATGCAGTAGGGTAGGCTGCTCTACTCCTCTTATGCCTATAGGAGGCAGTAATGAGCCCCGCGTATCCTCTACAAAAGTTTATTGCTATAATTGTGTCTGTATTTATTTACCAAAAGGTCCTATCAAAGGATTAGATGGATGTGCCTGGGGAAAATATTTTCCCCATTTTCTTTTACTGACTTATCCTTACAAATTTAAAAAGAAGAAGTTACAAGAATATGTACCTAGAATTTACGGTTTTAGGATATATGACTGTGATGACGATAATGATTCTCTTGACGAAGACTCCTTTTATTAAGAAGTAAATAAATATTTGACAAATATTTGTTTCTTCTACTTTAATTTAAGAAAGATTTGTTTTTTCTACTTTAATTTGACAAATATTTGTTTCTTCTACTTTAATTTAAGAAAGATTTGTTTTTTCTACTTTAATTTGACAAATATTTGTTTCTTCTACTTTAATTTGAGATTTTGATGCATAAAAATATTTGATCTTTATTTTTATGTATTGATAAACAATAAATAAAAATGAAACAAGATGAAAAAGAATTAGCACAAGCTTCTCGTAAAATAAAAAGTGTCGTCATAGAACTTTCTGATAAACTTAACCAGCAAGAGTTTCTTATTGAAAGTATAGGTAACGAAACTGATAAGAATCGTAGACTAATGCTTGAAAATATGAACAAATTTGAGCGTGTGATGGAAATCATGAGTAGAGACCCCAGAAACAAAATAATTCTCTCTCTTTTTGTCACTGCTCTTATGCTTAC
>JAWUGJ010000002.1:188978-200101 GCA_036780745.1 Vairimorpha bombi
CCTAGACTTTCTACATTCGATGCAGTACCAAATATTCTTCGGAGGTAAAGTTATACCAGCACATTCAAAATGAAACCACTTAATTTTACAATTTGTATTATCACAAGCTATCATATTATCAAAAGCCCTTTGTTTACATGTACAGTATATAGGACCTTTGTCTTTATTCTTCCCTACTTTAACTATTCTATTAATATTGTCAATGGTTGGTTTATCGTAATTAATAGAAGGTAGTTCGTTAGTCGTAATTTGCAAAATTCTATCATAAATTGGAACAAGAACATTTTGTAAAAAATCTACTGACTCTCTAAATTTAACCCGTGTCTTGTTAAGCTTATTGAATATTTTATCTAATTCCTCTTTGTCAATTATTTCACCATGATAAGATTTTTTTAATATTTTCTTGTATTTTCTGTTTAACTTACTCAATTTTTTATTTAGTCGTCTGTTTCTTCTAATAAATAAATAAACATCAAGTGGAATCTGCTGAATATTTTCTATAATTTTATCGTAAGTATCGAAAACTGTCATTGGGGTTAAAATATAACAAAATAAATCTACGTAAGATTGTTACTTGGGGTCAAAACAAATTAAAATCCAATTGTTTAATTAAACTTATCGTTTTTTATAACTGCATGGTTTAAGTATAATTTTAGGAATTTTTTTCTTATCAAAATCTTTGTCTTTCTTTAATTCTATCAGTACAAAATGGGAATTCGATGTATCACAATTGACTACTGTAAATCCGAATGTCTCCAATTGTTTACATAAAAAATTTACACTGCTTATTCTGCTCTTGACTTCTGCTAGATACCAAATTCCATCTATTTTTAGTATACGAGATACTTCAAGAACAACTTTAGAGATGTAATCCATCATTAGACTTAAACAACAAACAACGACATCACATTGTTTATCTTCTAACGGTACTGAAGAAATATCACTTTTTATTATATTTTTGTCTGATGGAAATGCATCAAATGAATGTACATTTTTAAATGTCTGTGATATTTTACCAGATCCACAGCCTAAATCAGCAATGACAGCTTCTTTGTTAAGCTCATCTATTTTTTTGATTATTGTATCTAACGGATTACTGGGCCATTTACGGATCTGATACTCGTAATATTTGTAATATTCTTTCATTTCGTTCTCATTGACTTTCTTCTTCTTATATAATTTATCATTAAGCAATCTGAATTTGCTTCCAAGAAGTCTATTTTCTAATTCTTCTTGAAATTTCATATAAAGGGATATTTTATTTTTAAAAAATCAAGAAAATCCACTTAAAAAATTAAGAAAATTTTAAAAATATATTTTTGGTATCCCATGCTATGGCTAGAAAAATACAGACCAAAGGATTTTGAATCCATGGTAGGCCACCAAAATGTTGTATCCATACTCAAGAAATATGATTTATCATCTATTCCTCATCTAATAATACACGGACAATCCGGAGTTGGTAAGAAAACCTTAGTATACAATTTAATAAAACACTTGTTTGGTACCACTTCTGCACCAAAACTACGTACAACACAAATCAAAGCTGGTGCTAGAACGATAGAAGTAAATTTTCTAGAATCAAATGAATATATTGAAATATCTCCATCTGAGTACAGTTTTCAGGATAAAAATATTATACAATCTGTTATCAAAGAGATGGCACAATGTAGACCGATTATGTCATTTTTTACTAGCAAAAAAATACCATCAATTAAATTAGTCATAATAACAGCTGCACAGGATCTTACACAAGAAGCTCAAGCTGCCCTGCGTAGAACTATTGAAGTTTATTCGGAATGTTTCAGAATTATTCTGATATGTTCACAATTATCAAGGATAATTGAACCTATTCGTAGTAGATGCGTATTCTTTAGAATAAAAGGTTACGATAATGAAGAAATTTCATCGCATCTTAAAGATATAATCGATAAAGAAAATGTATCGATTAATGATGAAGAAATTCATGAAATTTTGGGAATGGCAGAAGGAAACATGCGTAGAGCTGTTTGTCTTCTTGAATTACTTCAGTTTAAAAAGAATGACGATATGACAAAACGTCAGAAAATTGAGATTTGCAGGCTTAAAGTTGATTGGGAAATTATTTTAGATGAGATAGCATCAACGGTACGAAGACTACAGAAATCTGATACGATGATAGATGTAAGGAAGAAGCTTTATTTACTTATTAACTCTTGTATTCCTCCAAGAACAATATTGATAGAATTATATAAAAGATTTATCAGTCAAGAAAATGTTAATGTTATTGAGAAAATTGTCAATTTAGCTTTAATTTATGAAGAAAGAATGAAGTTAGGAACTAAAGGTATTTATCATATTGAAGCTTTTATTATTGGTTGCTTGTGTATTTTTAAAGGAAGTATATGAAAATAAATAATTTATAAGTAGAAATTTGTTTGTTATATTAAATACGTCATAACGTTTTTAATTTATTTTTACCAAATTCTCCTTAGAGAATACTTTTCCCTGTCATACTAGAAGGCTGTTTAATATTTAAAATGTTTATGATAGTCGGTGAGACATCTCGTAACGAATATTCTGAATCTTCATAACCCCAATCTTGAGAACTAGTACTTTTTTTATTGGCTGTAATAATTAGAGGTACTTTGTTACTAGTGTGTTTTTTATTGGTTTTGTTATTCTTTTCATCAAACATAATTTCTGCGTTTCCATGATCTGCTGTGATAATCAATACATAATCTTTATTTTTACATGCCTTGTAAATTCTTCCAATCTGTTCATCAACAAACTCGACAGCTTTTTTGGTTGAGTCATAACTTCCTGTATGACCAACCATATCAGGAGCAGCAAAATTTGAGACTATAAATTGTTTTTCTAACGATATGTTAGTAATCACTTCATCTGCAATTAATTTACTGGACATTTCAGGAAAATCAGCAAAAGATTCAGTCTTTTTACTGTCAATTATCTTTCTTTCTTCTTTTTTGTGTATTCTTTCGTTTCCTCCGTTGAAAAAATATGTAACGTGTGCATATTTCTCAGTCTCTGCTATATGAACTTGTTCGATCTTATTGATTTCTAAAACATCCGCTAAAGTCTCTTTAACAGTTTCTGTTTTAAACAAAACATTTACATTGAAATTTTTGTCATATTCTGTCAAAGTAAAAATTAAGTTTTTGTTATTGATAAATTTTTTTGTTAGTTGTCTCATCCTATCAGCTCTAAAGTTACAAAAAAGAATGCAATCATCTGATGAAATACATCCTTTACTATTAAATAAGACAGGTAAGAGATTTTCATCATTTTTACCATCTCTGTACTGTTTTTTGATATAATCTTCAACACCTCCCGAAAAAGTTTTTTTTTTGGTCAAATTGTCAAAATATTTATCAATTCTGTCTTCATTATTGTCACGATCCATAGCGTAAAATCTTCCACCGACTGACGCTATGGAACAATTTTTATAATCTTGAATGGATTCATTAAGTTCATTATAAAATTTCAAAAAACAATCTGGTGCGGTATCTCTTCCATCAGATATGCAGTGTATAAAGACTGACTCAAAATCGACTTGAATATTTTCTACTAATCCTTTGATATGTCGAATATGTGAATGAATTCCACCGTCACTTAGCATACCAATAAGATGAAGTGTTTTATTTTTATTTAACAAAAGAGGATGTAATTTTGATTTTATGCTTCCATCCTTAAAAGCTTCATCAATCAATACTATATTTTGTTTTACTATTCTTCCTGCTCCTAAGGTCAAATGACCTACCTCGGAATTTCCCATGCTACCATCATCTAATCCTACAAACTTACCATTAGCGTGTATAAGATAGCTAGCGTAATTTCGAGACAACTGTCTCATATTTATACAATTTGAATCTTCTATGGCATCTTTTAATATCTTTTTCGGATTATGTCCCCATCCATCCAAAATAACAAGACAGACTTTCATTATCCTAAAGATTAAGCCAAATAAATAACTAAAAAAAAACAAAGACCAACAAAATTTAATTTAAAATTCATTCGTCAGATTTTTTTTCAATCCTGTCAATATACATTTCATATTGTTTAAATATGTTTCTCAAGTCTTTATTTGACTGCTTCTTTATAGCTCTAGTAATAGCATTTAAAAAACACTTGTTAAGTCCACTGATTTTATCTTCAGAATCTGGCTGTGATAATATATTAATAGAGGATAAGACTCCCTTGAGTGCATCGGGATCTGATACGATACCAGTACTTTTTCCTATATTAGCTTTTGCTCTCTTCCTGGTTCTTAAAGGCTGAGAGGACGATTTTTCTGGTACTTCTATATATTCTTCATCTTTTGTAGAATAAGGAGATAATTGATCAACAGCTTTTCGCTTTCGGGAATCTGACATGAGGGCTAAATATTTTTTAATTGTAATATAACAGGAATTTAGAAAACAAAAAGTCTTTTAATCGTCATTAAGCTCAATAGATGAAGGGGGAATAGAATGAAACTCATCTAAAATTTTTGACGGAATTCTATTTAGCATTTCACGTGGGAATATTTTAAGAAGTTTCCAAGCAAGATCTAATGACTGATCGATAGTTCTGCATTCGTCATATCCTTGTGATACAAATTCCTTATCAAAGGCCTCCTTAAATTCAATGGATAATTTATCTTCTAATGATAAAGATTCTTCTCCTACAACAGCTTTCATAGATTGTGCATCCTTTCCAATAGCATATTTTGCATACAGCTGGTTGGAAACATCTGAATGATCTTTTCTGGTCATATTTTCTCCAATTGCACTTTTCATAAGTCTTGATAAAGAAGGTAAAACATTTATCGGGGGATAAATCTGTCTGTTATGAAGTTGTCTGTCGATGTAAATCTGTCCTTCAGTGATATACCCAGTAAGATCAGGAATAGGATGTGTAATATCATCATTTGGCATGGTCAGTATAGGAATTTGAGTTATAGACCCATTTCTACCTTCAATTCTTCCCGCCCTTTCATAAATTGTACTCAGATCAGTATACATGTAACCGGGGTACCCTCTTCTTCCAGGAACTTCTTCTCTTGCAGCACTTACCTCTCTTAAAGAATCAGCATATGAACTCATATCAGTCATTATTACTAACACATGTTTCTCTAATTCATAAGCCAGATATTCTGCAGCTGTTAAAGCCAGCCTTGGTGTAATTATTCTTTCTATAGTTGGGTCATTAGCTAGATTTAAAAATAAAGCTGTTCTTTCAAAACTTCCCGTCTCTTCAAAGCTATTTTTAAAGAACTTAGCAGTCTCCATATTAACTCCCATTGCTGCAAAAACAATGGCAAAATTCTCATCACTCATATCTTTGACATCTTTCTTTTTGACTAATCTTGCTTGTTTACAAATTTGAGCAGCAACTTCGTTATGTGGAAGACCCGATCCACTAAAAATAGGAATCTTCTGTCCTCTAGCTATAGAATTCATTACATCAATAGACGAGATGCCTGTTTGTATCATCTCCTCAGGATAAATTCTAATATTTGGATTGAGAGGTTGTCCTTGGATATCCAAATAATCACTTGCTATAATATTACTACCACCATCTATAGGAGCACCACTACCATTAAATACTCTTCCCAACATGTCTTCAGAAACAGACATCTTTAAGGTTTGCCCTGTAAAAGTGACGTGAGTCTTTTTTACATCAATACCAGCAGTACCTTCAAAAACTTGAACAACAGCACGTTTACCTTGCACTTCCAAAACTTGACCTTGTTTAATAGAACCATCAGCAAGAGTTAAATTTACTATTTCTGCATATTTAAGATAATCGATATCATCTAATATAACTAAAGGTCCATTTACACCTACTACTTTTCTGTATGTTAGTCTAGGTTCAATTTCCCAATTTGAAAATAAATTGTTATTCATTTTTCAAGGGTCTATTGGAAATAGAAATTTTAAACAAAAATATCAAAATCGTAATTGGTTAAATATATTTCACAATTTATTGTTGTATTTAGTAGAGGAATGAAATTTATATTTAACCGAATATTTTATTAGCCTTAGGTTAAAGTATTACTTGTGAAATTTAAAAAAAAGTATGCATAAAGGTATCATTTAAATATATTGTAAACTAGATATCATCTAAGTATATTATATAAGTATATCGTAAACTACATTAGTAGAATAGCCAGTATGCCAGTTTCATTTGTTCCTGCAATAATAGTTTTCAGCCTTTAGTTAGTGTTTCTTATTGTAAAACTCAAAATATATCTTTTCACCCTCAAAAAATCAATGCAAACAGAAGAAATGGATAATAACAAGAGTCAAGAAGATACAAATATCAATTTGGCGCTACCTAAAAGCTTTCTCGATCTTCTAGTCACCGATAAACCATACAATTACAAATTTAGAAAATATAAGCCGAGAAAAATGAGGAGTGAAACTATGAGTTACGAGATTGATGATCAAACTAAGTTTAGAAATAGCACGACATACGCTAGGCCACATAATGCCGTATTACAAAGCATATGTGGCACATCAAAAAACGTTGGACTAAAGAGCTACATTAAGCGTAAACAAATCGATAAGGAAATAATAAATCAGTATGAAAAACTTAAAAGTAATGAACAATTAGTAACACAAGTTGATGAAATAAAGTATCCATTTGATATAGTAGACTGGGAGAAAGACATTATATACGACACCGATTGTGTTCCTGAAAATGCAGTTGAAGTACCTTTAATCAACGAGTTTGTTGACACAATTCTTGAAGAAGGCTGGGAAAAGTCAATAATTTATGACGAGGATATTCAAATCAAATATAAAAATTATCCCACGATGTATCTTGAAGATCCGAATCTGATTTTTGATAAAGTCGATGACAAAAAGAATTTGAAAAACAAAAAAAGGCAGAAAGAATATTTTTCAGGCGACAAGCCATTAAAAAATAAATATAACATATCCAATGATAAATATTACAATCAAGATGTTAAAGCCAAGAGCAGTCTTGGTTCATTTGGAGTGCAGCACAGTCTTCCTGCTTTAAGATTGGAGCCAAGATTTTATAAAACCAACCATTCGAAGGACGAGTTAAGAAATTTCCATAGACCACCTTTAAAAATTCCATGTGGATTTCCTATAAGATTTTCTAAATTGATACCCAATGAGCCACACACATCAAATATTATAAAAAGGATTAGTGAACTTACTTTGAAAGATTCTTCAGAATTTGTACTATTCGAGTATTCAGAAGAAGTACCTCCCTTTGTTGTAAATAGTGGTATGGTTAGTTTAATCAATACTTATTATCGAAAGACAAGTGTTCGTGATGATTATGAGGCTGATCAGCCTAATCTCACTGTATTAGATCCTGAAGATCCTTCACCCTTTTTTTCATTTGGTGATGTCAAACAAGGAACTACAATGAAGTCTTTGACTAATAATTTATTTACTGCTCCTATTTTCAGTCATTCGAATGATGATTATCTCTGTATTCTAGAGACTAATAACATGGGAATATCAAATATATATCCACGGAAAATTTCAAATATTTATTGTGTTGGTCAAGAATTTCCGCTTGAGGAGATTTACGCCCCTCATTCTAGAAAACTCAATATATTTTGTAAAAATCGACTTAAAGTTGCTGCCTACAGACTTTTTTCTTGTAAGGATCGTGGATTTAGAGAATTTAAGATGTCACAGCTTGATCAGTTATTTCCATATTTTAGTGAAGGAAGTAAACGTAAGTGGTTAAAAGAGTATGCTGATTGTGTCAAGAAAGGCAAGGAAAATATTTGGGTTCTAAAGCCAACTTCTACTTTATTAAATGAAGAGGATTTGAGAAAATTAATTACCCCTGAAAATATTTGCCAGTATGAAAGTATGCTGGCTAGTGAAAGACGCTTAGAAGATTCTGGATATAAATGTGTGGTAGATAGCCAAGATGATGAAGATGATAGTGTTTACATTATACCTTGGCAACTTACAAAGAATTTTATAAATGCTGCCAATGGAAAAGGTCTTCTAGAACTTGTTGGTCCAGCTGATCCTACTGGAATAGGTGAAGGCTTTAGCTTTAGAAAAGTCAAATTGATTAAAGGAAATGAAACAGAGAATAGAAAGATTATAAGTGAACATCAAGCCAAATATAAATCTGAAATTAATAAAATATGGTCAAATCAGATCAGTGCCTTAAGTAGTTCAAAGGATATACCTTTCGATCCAAGTTATATTAGTACTGATACTAAAGAACAAAAGACTACAGAAGATTTATCCGTATCAGAATCCAAAAACACTTTAATTATTAAGCGTACTTTTGTCGATCACTTAGGAGAAAGAGTTGAACTTGAAAGAATTACTGATCCCAAGGTTATCAAGCTGTATTTAAAAATGAGAAAGATAAGCAAGCAAGATGAGAAAAAATCTTTATTAAAATGTGGAAATTGTGGTCAACCAGGACATATGAAAACAAACAAAGCTTGTCCCAATTTTACGCAATCAAAGAAGCCTACAAAAAAGAAAATTGAATTTGAAAGAAGAAGGGCTAAAGCAATTTTTCATGAAATCATGCTTAATCTTTTAAACCAGTTTTTCGCCATCCCATTTTCGTTAGCATTTCATAGACCAGTATCGACTAAAAGATTCCCTGATTATACTAATATAGTAGAAACCCCTATCGATCTAACTACTATTAAAACTAAGGTCAGACATAACAAATACACTCTTTATAAAGATTTCTTAGATGATTTAGAACTTATGAAAGAAAATTGTGTAAAATATAATGGAGCTGAACATTCCCTGACTAAGGTAGCACAAAAAATGGTAGAAATGGCCGTTGATGAATGGGAGAATGAGAAAATTAGACTAGACGAAGCAGAGAATATTTTTATCGAGTATGATTATGACGATACTGATCCACAATAAATTTTATATTTTTATAAATAAATCTGATATTTTTAGAACTAAATCTGTTATTTTTATTACTAAATTACAAAATATTTTTTTATTTTTTAACCCCTATGCCGGATTCGAAAAATTTCTTTGAATTTGTTAATAATGAGAATCCATACGCATATCTAAGAAAATATGACGACAATGATTTCAAAAAAGATCATGTAAAAACCAAACTAGATGCTATTCAAAAAATACAACCAAAGTTTATACCGTGTATAATGGACCAAAGTGTTCTGACTAATGAAAGATCTACAACTGTAAATTTTGTCATACGAAATGGTATAAATGAGAATATTATGAAAGGCCTGGCTATTTTAGCAAGGAATAATATTGAAAATGATATTAATCAGTATAAGAGTGCCAGTTCATCTGCTGAAGCTTACGCTAAGGCTAATGAATTAAGGGATGTTGGTTTTGATGTTAGTTTTGTTAAAAAGCATAGATTTAATATGCAGGCCTTAAATTTCATCATCAACAAATTTAAAGAAAATATTAATTTAGATGGTATGGAGGATATAATACTCGATTTAAGTAGATTAAAATTGATAAATAAGCAGAAAATATTGAGGGATAAAGTTTTTAAAGCTATTAGGGATAAATTAGATGATGAAGCGATACTTAAAATAGATTTAAATTGTGAAATTATTGAAGATCCTTTATTAGAAGCAGAAATGCTTGTTAAATTGGAGAAAAAACTTGCTGAGAAGTAAATTTGTAAACAGGCAGATAATTAAACTTATTTGAGACATATAAAAATATTCTTAAATTTATTTTAAAAAAAAAAATTTATTGAATACATAAAAACTTATTTTACAGAAGAGTTATTTTATTAGAGAATAACACAGAAGGCTTATTTTATTAGAGAATAACACAGAAAAGTTATTTTATTAGAGAATAACATAGAAGGCTTATTTTATTAGAGAATAACACAGAAAAGTTATTTTATTAGAGAATAACATAGAAGGCTTATTTTATTAGAGAATAACATAGAAGAGTTATTTTATTAGAGAATAACATAGAAGAGTTATTTTATTAGAGAATAACACAGAAAATTATTTTATTAGAGAATAACATAGAAGGCTTATTTTATTAGAGAATAACATAGAAGAGTTATTTTATTAGAGAATAACATAGAAGGCTTATTTTATTAGAGAATAACATAGAAGAGTTATTTTATTAGAGAATAACACAGAAAAGTTATTTTATTAGAGAATAACATAGAAGGCTTATTTTATTAGAGAATAACATAGAAGAGTTATTTTATTAGAGAATAACACAGAAAAGTTATTTTATTAGAGAATAACATAGAAGGCTTATTTTATTAGAGAATAACATAGAAGGCTTATTTTATTAGAGAATAACATAGAAGAGTTATTTTATTAGAGAATAACATAGAAGGCTTATTTTATTAGAGAATAACATAGAAGAGTTATTTTATTAGAGAATAACACAGAAAAGTTATTTTATTAGAGAATAACATAGAAGGCTTATTTTATTAGAGAATAACATAGAAGGCTTATTTTATTAGAGAATAACATAGAAGGTTATTTTATTAGAGAATAACATAGAAGGCTTATTTTATTAGAGAATAACATAGAAGAGTTATTTTATTAGAGAATAACACAGAAAAGTTATTTTATTAGAGAATAACATAGAAGGCTTATTTTATTAGAGAATAACATAGAAGGCTTATTTTATTAGAGAATAACATAGAAGAGTTATTTTATTAGAGAATAACATAGAAGGCTTATTTTATTAGAGAATAACATAGAAGAGTTATTTTATTAGAGAATAACATAGAAGGCTTATTTTATTAGGGACTATCACAGAAGGCTTATTTTGTTAGGGACTTATAAAAATTAATATCAACAATTCTTTATTGACTTTTTTCAAACTTCCCACAATCGCAAGTTCAGAAAATTATTTAAAAATAAAAATTTTTAGGGGGTTAAACTTTCTGGCTCGATAATGTTAAATGCTAAAAGTACCCAAACTGAAAACGAATTATATGCTCTTGCCGCTCTATTTACATATGCCAATGATAAACCAGTAACCAAACAAGATATTATGGCTGTTCTTAAGGAATTGGGAGTTCAAGGACAATCTAAGTTAGCTGATTTATTTGAATGTGATGTCATCAAGATGAAGGGAATGCTGTCTTCCATATCTAGTGCTGGGCCAGCCCAAAGCACTGATGCTAAGACTGAT
>JAWUGJ010000002.1:216499-227771 GCA_036780745.1 Vairimorpha bombi
GTTATATTAAAAACCCAAGATTATTTCCTCTTTTAAACAAGAATGACAGGGTCTTGTCATATTCGCCATTTACAAATATTCTACCATCTTTGTCCACTAAGATTTCTCTATCTTTGATAATTTTCTTATAGTATGAATTTTTAAAATATTTCAATAGCTTTATATTAAACAAATTAGGTAAATAACATTCACTAAGATTATATCCCAAAGAAAGATCTAAATTTCCATCTCTAAATAATAACTGTGGTACTGATATAAATAAGTCGCCAAATGAGTGGTACTCATATCTGTGTGTAAATATATTAAATGTAAACTTTTTGTTACGTATTTGTACATCATATATATTGCAATAATTGTAGTTTCGTAGACAATCACATAAATCAGCCAAATTTCTGATATTTTCACAACTACCTGTTTTTTTTCCTGTTCCGTAAAATTCAAGGAAATTTATGAAATATTTAAGATGGTTGTAAAATTCGACATACTGTTTGGACTCAAAGAAGTGAGTCAGATAGAATTCTACGTACTCGAATAATTTTGAATATGAATCATCTACATAAATAATTTTGATCTGTTTATTGATATCAAGTACGAATTGCTTACTACCTAGAGTGTAAACCCCATTGTCTTCAAAGTATTGGATATTTAAGCTACTTGATATCTTTTCTAACATGGAACTTTTTTTTAAATCTGTATACTGTAATAATTTAAGCAAGTTGGTTTCTGAATACTTCATTTTGGTTTCTAAAGGCTAAAAAATATTCAAAATTATAAGACCTGTTGATTTTAAATATGAAATAAAAACATCAATAAAAGAATTTTATTTTAAAAAAGTCTACTGTTTACAAAAAAATCAATTTTTGGATTCTCTACTAAGAGTTTCAGCAAATAATTTTTTCATTTTCAGCTTTCTATAAAATAAAAAAATATTTGATAATTTACCCATGTCATCTGGAAATAAAAATAAAAGACTTTTATCGGAAGCAAGAAGTATGTCAGTAGAACCACCACCGGGCTGCAGTGCAGGTCCTAAAAACCCTAACGAACTCGACAAATGGAATGCATTTATTCTTGGACCACCTGGCTCACCTTATGAGGGAGGGCTTTTTGAGTTGGAAATCACTTTCCCACCTGATTATCCTTTTAAACCTCCAAAGGTGTATTTTAATACTAAAATATTCCACTGTAATATTTTTAATAGAGAAATATGTCTGGATATTTTGAAAAATGAGTGGAGCCCTGCTCTTACTATAGACAAAGTACTTCTTAGTCTTATAGCCCTACTACAGGATCCTAACCCAGATGATCCCTTGTACAAAGATGCAGCAGATCTGTATAAACAAAACAGGACTGAATTTAATAGGAAAGCACGAGAATGGACTAGATTACACGCAGAAGGCCAGGATGATAATAAATAAATTATTTAATTTATAAGCATTTTATTTGTAAAAAAAATATTTTTATGTTTGGGGATAATTTAGATTATTACAAAGAGCTTCCTGTTGTAATAAATTTTGTGCATGATTTTGATAGAGTAGACTACTGCTTAGATACCACAGATCTGAAATTCTGCGAGCTGATGAAAATATCTGACTTTGATTTATTCGAGTTCGTTATGGATAGATTAGATAAAGGATGGTTTAAAGAAAAGGATAAGAAACTTAAAAAAATAGAAAAAATCCTACCATCTGAGGTCTGTGATGTCTGTGTCAGAAAGGAAACAGAAAATGATCCTATTTTGGTATGTCAGGGATGCGCTATTTCAGTTCATAGGGATTGTTATGGATCATGTTACTCTAAGGAAGAACTGTTCCTTTGCCAATGCTGTATATTCTACTATCTAGATCATACTTGCATATTCTGCGGATTTACAGGCGGAGCTATGAAAATGACGAACGATTTCAAATTCGGTCATATTCTCTGTGTCATTTTTGATAAAACACTTGATTTTGATAATCCAATATCTAAAGAGCCAATATACACTGGAAATTATAAATTATCACAAGGCACTTGTGCAATATGCAAATCTAAAGATGATAAATATACCAGGATAGAATGTTCTTATGGTATATGTATGACTTCTTATCATCTGGGATGCAGTATAGACAAGGTTTACTACGATATCAATAATAGAATATCGTATTGTCAGTTACACGATCCATCTAAAAGTAGGAATTTGTTTACAAGCAGCGCATCGTTCAAAAATTTATATTCAGGATATTTAAAACTTAAGGAAAAACCTTTGATTAGAAAAAAAGTACCGATAAATGAATGGAAAGAAACTGAATACATTAAATTAATAAAAAGTGATCCAGTAATACCAGACTCGGTCTATAAAAAACTGAGTAAGATTGCCGAAAAAGATCTTTTGGAGAGTATATGTGATTATTGGTTATCCAAGAGAAATAAAGACAGAAGATACGGAGTTTCTTATCTAAGACACAGAGTAGAATAAATCTAAGTTTTTTAAAAATTGTTACCCTGACATATCATGTTAAATGACAAAAGTGGTCTTCTTCTTCTTGATGAATGTAATGTTCTTAGGAAATACAACTACGTACTAGTACAAGACATTCAAGATCAAATAAATTATGCTGATAAACTTATTGAAGATTTAAAAAGAAAATCTGTGGTAACAGAAGAGACAGGCTTGAACTTTGCATTTCTAAAGTTTTACAAAGAAAGATGCAAAAATATACTTGGTGTGTACACTGTAAAAAGATTTCATCTTACAACCGAAGACAACACAGAATTATTATCTGAAGAGGAACTCGAAAAATGGAACATGATCAAGGAAGTAGAGAATGAATATTACAAAAACTTTTCTTATATAAAATTTGTAAAAGATGACGCACCTCCAATTAATATTTATGTACATATACTGTGTATTCGAGATGGTGGAATAATTTATGATGGAGATGAGTGTGTTAGTATACTAGAAAATAGAATCTATTTTGTTAGACAGAAATCAATCGAGCATCTTGTCAAAGACGGAAGTGTTCAGATAATAAATAGTTAACTTTAAATTTGGTCTACAGGTATCTTGGCCGAGTGGTCTAAGGCGTCTGACTCAAGATCAGTTCCGCATATGTGGGCGTGGGTTCGAATCCCACAGATACCATTTTTTGTAATATTTTGTATAGATATAATTGATATTTTCTCAACTGATTGAAGTTGTATTCTTAAATTATTTATTATAAAACATGAACTTTTATTATAAAACATAAACTTTTATTATAAAACATAAACTTTTATTATAAAACATGAACTTTTATTATAAAACATGAACTTTTATTATAAAACATGAACTTTTATTATAAAACATAAACTTTTATTATAAAACATGAACTTTTATTATAAAACATGAACTTTTATTATAAAACATAAACTTTTATTATAAAACAATATCTCCACTAAACACCCTATTCATATCATATACTACCTTACCATTATCAGCTAATTTAGCATACCAAGGTTTTCCTTCGAGTGAACCTTCTGCTAAATGTAAAATTCTTAGATCAATATTATCGATAAACATTTTGTATTCTTCATATTTCTTATTCCTCAATTCAAGCTCGTCTTTGTGCTTCTTTTCGTAATGTAAATTTATGAAATTTTCGGATTCAAATCTCTTATCACAATATGCACATTGATAGACTGTTTCTTCATATTTAATTATATTACTTTTTATAATAAAATCCATGTGGACATTCTTCATATACGAAAAGTCGGTGTAATTTGCTAATAATTCCTTTCTACGGGTATCTCCTACACAGTTTTTATTACATTTGTAATTCATTTCCACATCTGAATCGTATTGTTTATTGCAGGAGGTACAATACAAGAATACATTCCTTAATGGGTCATCTGTTTTGGGAAGATCTATTTTATAAAAATTAACCAGAGCATTTAAAATTTCTTGGTTGGAATTTTGTTTGTCTTTACATAACAAATCTTCTTGCTTAATCAGATCAATTTTAACTTCATTACAAACAAATATAGGCAAAATATCTTCTGAGATATTTCTTTCTTCCTTCATCTCTATAACAATACTCATTTTAAATCCTTCGGGAGTTATTAAATAATGATTTATGTACCCACTGATCTCAGATAATCTAGAAAAATCTTCATCTACTGATACTTCACTAATCAAATAATAAACATTTTTAAAATCGAAATTCCAAACTTTAAACTCCTTTTTTCCTTTTAAGTATTTCTGAGCAAACCACGGACATTCATAATTTTTGTTAAAAATGTCAATAAGCCTTCTCCTATAAAACCCTTTAATGTACTCCCCATAATTCTCTTTGGGAAGAACTTTTTTAAGCTCAGATTGAGTTAAAATTCTGTTTTCATTTAGCAGAAAGAATATATCAATGTTTTCATGCGTTAAAGATCTTTTCATAAAAGGGAGGGATATAAAAAATTTTAACCCTGCTTAAATAATTTTTTACATAAACCGACATTTATGCTAATTCTTATTTATAAACAAATTTTTATTTTTTGCATAACTATTTATTAAATTTTTGAATCCCCATAAACAAGATGGATCAGAAAAGATCAAAAAAATTAAATCTTACATTTGAAATCATTAAACAGAGGATAATTAAGTGTATTGATGATTTGTGCCTATCTATGGTAGATAAGTCATATTTCATTGACAAGATATATAATGGATGGTGTGATGATATGTTACCTTCTGCTATGATTGCGTATGTGAGTGAGACAGCTGCTTCTATGACTACTATCCATCCAGATTATGGTAAATTAAGTTCAAGAATTTTGGTATGTCATTTGCATGAAGTAACTTACAACACGTTTAGTGATAAAATTTTTTATATTCAGAAACACAGAAATATTGTCAATGCTGAGTATTATTCATTAATTATGGAAAATGAAGATACCATAAATAATATGATAGATTATACAAAGGATTATGACTTAACTTATTTTTCTTTAATAAGCTTAATGAAATCATATCTAATCAAGGTTAATGATGAAGTAGTTGAAAGACCTCAGGATGTTTTTATGAGAGTGGCTATACAGATACATAAAAATAATTGGGAAAGAGTTCAAGAAACCTACAGGCTTATAAGTGATCATTATTTTATACATGCAACACCAACACTTTATAATTCATGCTTGAATAGATCACAATTAGCTAGTTGTTTTTTGATGTGTCCTGTTGAAGATTCAATAGAAGGAATTTATGAAACATTGAAGCAGTGCGCAATTATTTCTAAGTATTCAGGTGGACTAGGCTTAAATTTACATAGTATAAGAGCATGTGGATCAGCTTTAAAAAGTATAGGGGGTAAAAGTCAAGGAATAATTCCATTGATTCAGGTACTTAATTATACAAGAAAATATATTAACCAAGGAGGAAGTAAAAGATCAAGTAGTATTGCATTATATCTAGAGCCTTGGCATAAAGATATTTTCGACTTTTTAGATCTAAGAAAGAATTCAGGAAATGAAGATTTGAGAGCACGTGATGTATTTACAGGACTTTGGATTAATGATCTTTTTATGGAAAGAGTTGACAAGAATGAAGAATGGTCTTTATTTTGTCCTAATGAGGCTAAAGGATTAGACAATCTATGGGGCGACGAATTTAATAAGTTATATATCAAATACGAGAAGATTAAGAATAGAACTGTGGTCAAAGCCAGAAAATTATGGAAAGCTATCATCGAAGCACAGATTGAAACAGGAACACCTTATATGGTCTATAAAGATACTTGTAATAGATTGAGTAATCAACAGAATTTAGGAACCATAAAATCATCTAATTTATGTACAGAAATCATAGAATATTCTTCCAAGGATGAGATTGCAGTTTGTAATCTTGCAAGCATTTGTTTATCTAGATTTGTAAAAGATGGTACATTTGATTTTGACAAATTGAAGGAAATTGTCAAGGTTGTTACGATAAATTTGAATAATTGTATAGATACCACATTCTATCCTGTAAAAGAATGTAAAAAGAGTAACTTAAGACACAGACCTATTGGTATTGGTGTACAAGGATTAGCAGATTTATTTGTATTATTACGGTATCCATTTGATAGTGAAGAAGCACGAGAACTTAATTATAAAATATTTGAGACTATTTATTATTCAGCGATTGATGCTTCATGTGATTTGGCCAAGGAATTTGGTTCATATGAGACTTATGAAGGATCCCCGCTTAGCAAAGGAATTTTCCATTTCGAATTGTGTAATAAAAAAATTAATGATATGGAAAAATGGGAAGTATTGAGATCTAAAGTACTCAAATATGGTGTAAGAAATAGTTTATTCGTAGCTCCTATGCCTACAGCCAGTACATCACAGATATTTAACAATAATGAATGCTTTGAACCATTTACATCTAATATTTATACAAGACGTACCCATGCGGGAGAATTTCAGATAGTCAATGAACATCTTCTCAAGGATTTAATAAAATTAGGCTTATGGTCACATGAAATGAAAAATATGATAATTGAGTACGAAGGATCTATTCAGAATATTTCTACGATACCTGATGAGATAAAGAAATTGTACAAAACTGTATGGGAAATAAAAATGAAGAATGTTATAGATTTAGCAGCTGATAGACAGATTTTTATTGATCAATCTCAGTCCCTTAATTTGTTTTTAGCACAGCCGACTTATTCTCAGTTAAGCAGTATGCATTTTTATGCGTATAGAAGTGGATTAAAAACAGGGATGTATTATCTAAGAACTAGACCAATTACATCAGCTATTAAATTTACAGTTGATCAGAAACTATTGGAAAAGACTATGAGTAGCATGAATGATAATGATGAGGTTTGTGATGCATGTTCAGCTTAATAAATTATTTATTGAATAATGTTTTACTATCTGTCTCAAAAAGGAATCCATTAAAACAACAAATTTTACTAAAATATTTAAAAAAACCTGCATGAATAAAATCGAATCATTTTATTAGACTTTTCAGCTGTCCCAATGGAATATTTTTATATTTCTCGTTTCACTATTAAAACACCAATTAAACAACATGTTTACCCCAAAATCGATACAATGAATTTTGAAGAAGAAGCCAACAATCTTAAAGAAAAGTACAATGCCATGCTTAAACAATATAAAAAACATGAGAAGAGGAAGAAGGAAGGCGGGCAGCTTGATTCCGAATTTTATACACGAGATGAAGAGCTAAATCACAGGATATCAATTTTCTTTAAAGAGTATGGTAAATTTATACGTACGAGGAAGAATAGCATGGGAACTTTTAGTGTAGATGATTATGTCTCGTATAATAAATTAAATTTAATGAAGATGGATGGGATCTATAAAGATTCTATTAGTAGTACGAAGAAGTCGTTTACAGTAGATGAGGTGTTTAAAGATGATGATAGACAAGGATATTTTAAGCAAGGAAGGCATATTCAGGGAGGATTTTATCAAGCAGGAAATATGGATGTTAGACAAGGAAGTTTAGATAATATGCAGGGAGGCCTAGATAGTAAACTGGGCTTTTTACAAGGATCATTAGAAAATAGAGGATTTCCAATAGGAGGATCTCCTTTAGATAATAAACATGGATTTATGGAAAATAAGAATCTTTTTCCTAGTTCATTAGATTCTAAAGGATCTTATAATATATCTAAGAATGGATTAAATCCTATGATGGATCAGAAGGGATCTTTTACCAGTCCAAGTACTTTTAATCAGCCTTCATTTTTTATTGGAGACAGGGTTCCTGTAATAAATATGGGAGATAGAAATCCTGGACTAAGTCTAGGAAGAATGAAAATGGGGAATCACAGTCCTACTAATTTAAATTACCCCTTGAATAATAATATAATGAATTATTCTAGTAGGAGTAAAATAGAGGAAAGAAGTCCAAATATTCACTATAATAATAGCCCCACCAATATAAATTACAACAAAAGTCCCACCAATATAAATTACAACAAGAGTCCCAATTTCAATCAGAGTCCCAATTTCAACAAACCTTCCATTGGATTAAATTACAATTACAGTACTCTAAATAACATAAATTCATCATCCAATTACATAAATCAGAATAAAATGATAAATACAAGGAAGATGGAGAGTCCTTCATTTATGAAGAATATGAATCCTAATATAATGTACAATATGAGTAACAAGTATTACAATACAAGAATAAATTCTTCTTATACCAGACAAAATACCCAATTTATACAGAATACGTACATGCATAACTCTTCATTTATGCAAGGTAGGCCTGGATATATGCATCCTATAAAGAATGAAGGGTTTGGTATGGAGACTCCTCAGAATCATCCTACATCCTTCTATGATAAATATGTAAAGAATCAGATTTCCATAAATGATTTTATTAAGTCTAAGAAGATCAAGACTGATCATACTGAAGTAAAACCAATCATTCTTAATAAATGTATCGTAGCTAATAAAAAGGTTGATATACTTTATAAGGAAAAAGATACTATGAATTTATCAGATGATCCTGATAGGAAGATTATAGAAGATTTATTAATTAATAAACCTGTAGATCAAAAGACAAAAGATCTTCTTTATGAGATATGTGATAATTTTGTAGAACATGTAGTGTTATCAGTTGGAGAATTAACAAGGGAAAAGAAGAAAATAGAAAAGAAAGATCTCGAATTTATATTTAAGATGGAATTTGGGATGGAAACACCTGAATGAATGTATAAGAAGATACTGTGGAGAAGGTTGTCATTTATAAGAAGCTACTGTGAAGAAGGTTGTCATTTATAAGAAGATACTGTGGAGAAAAATAGTGTTTTTTATAATTTATTTTGCAATTTTTAGTGTTAAGTGATTCTATTTGGAAATGTGCTTTATACATCTTAAACGATCTTCTCTTACTTAATCAATAAAATGAGTGTTATCACTGAATATTCTATTCTTCTTAGTGTACCCTCTTCCTTATAAATTGAATGCATTAATTTTATTAAGTATATCATTATATATAAATAGAATATTAAAATATTCTTATTTAATACACAATTATTCAAGAAAATACAGTGATGGTGCTTATCTACTAGACATCTATCACAATAGGAACAGTGATATCTCTTAATATCCTGACATATATAGCAGAATGTATGTAAATCGTACTTATCATTGAGTATAAGATCTATAATGAGATCATTTTCCTTCTTTCTATTTGATTCTTTGTATGTTATAAGATATATTAAAATAATTAAATAAAGTACAGATATGATACTAAACCTGTCAAATATCTCAATAGAATACAATATATTTAAATACAAAAAATAAGGAGATCTCTTTATCCTATTAGGATACAGTAAAATCTTAAGAATGAGTGTATACTTATTGATATACACCATATTGTAATCTACATATCTATAGTAAAGTAGAAGGATTCTCTTCCCTTTTCTTGTTCTTGAATCAGTTTTATTAAAATATTTGAACAATAAATAAGTCAGTACATAATCAAACTTATAGATTATATAAAAAGCATCCTTGTTTTTGGTATTCTTGTACTCGGTATCTACATCATTAAGTAGAAGAAAAAGGATTATTTTGTGATTATCGTTGTATACAGCGTATTGTAAAGGACTTGATTTATTAATTCCTCCTGGTATGTGTAGAGACTTAATGGAGAGCTCTGCGCTAGTAAAGAAATCTAGGGAGTTGGATGAAGATGCAAGATGTATTGTATTCATTTGTTTGAACAAGTAAACAAATTAATAAATTAAATTTGATATAATATATACAAATGGAACCAATCAATTTATTTATTATATATGTAAAGATCCTCTTTAATTGAAAGTAATTTGTCTGTTGTTTATTATCATATTCAAATTCGTAAAATGGGGTTCGCTATTTTGTTCTTGAGTTTCATACTAAGTGTCAAGTTTCTGTTTAATGATTATGTTTTAATTTAGATTTTATAGTTTTGAAATTTACAAAATTTTGTTAGTTATTTATCTTAATATCGTCTTGTCGATTCACTATCGGATTTATCTATACGAGTATATAGTCAGTCAAAATTTTCCCTCTATTCACGGCTGATTTTAGTAGTCTTACGACTTCGATCACTTCTGATATATTAGGACTAGTTCATGACTTCGATCACTTTTGATATATTCGTTAAATCTCTTTTTAAAAAATTAAATTAAATTTATATTTTATTATCTATGCTACTTTCTCTTCACTTCTAATATATTCTCCTGTATCACCTTGTCTAATTACTACTAATTGATAACCCTTAGCTTCGGGATATTTTTCTGGTTTAATAGCACTAACCCCATACCCTAAACAAACATCACTCTGATTGTACACAAATACTCCAGTATTAAGCCCAATATTCTCTGATAGTCTATAAACATGAGATTTAAGTGCATTGTTTCCATAAAGATAATTCATTTCTGCACTCTTTTTGATCCAAACTTTGTTTATAGCATATTGGGATAAAATATGAGTAGAAGAAATGCTTAATCTAAATTTATCAGTCTTAGTAAATTTACCAATTACAGTACCGCAGTAGACTAAATCATCCTTGGGAAGTGAAGATATGCATTTTATAATTGTATTTGGGACTAAAAGAACTCGTTTATGGTGTAGAAAGAAAGTTCTGTTAGACGTCAAGAATGTAATGTTATCACCTATGAAAAATTTAAGCTTAGAATGTACTTTAGTCTTTTCATCTAAATTAAGTTCACGCATTTGTGGGGTTTTCTTAAAGATTTTAAAAAATATATTTTTTTATCCCATAAAATGGTAAGTTGAAATTATAATTTTAGATCAAACAAGTAAAAAAGACCAGAAAATTACGTGGACATGTATCTCATGGACATGGGCGTGTAGGAAAGCATAGAAAGCACTCTGGTGGACGAGGTATCTGTGGAGGACTTAAGCATATGAAGACTTGGTTCCAGAAATATCATCCTGATTATTTTGGTACAAGAGGTGCTAGAGTCTATCACAAGAAGAAGAATGATGAATGGGCTAGATGGATCTCAGCTGCTAAGTTATGGTCCCTTATTCCTAAGGAAACCAGATATGATCTTTTAGATAATAACCAGGAAGCTGTACCAGTAATAAACTGTAGAGATTTTGGATATCATGTAGTGGTAGGAGGAGAACTCTCCTTAGATAGGCCAGTTATTGTTAAAGCAAGGAAGTTTACTGAAGATGCCAAGAATCAGATTGAAAGGGTTGGCGGAAAATGGATAATTTGTCCCTAAATTAAAGAATTAATATTTATAAAAGGTCCTCTAATTTTATCAATAAAAGGTCTTCC
>JAWUGJ010000002.1:248162-258449 GCA_036780745.1 Vairimorpha bombi
TTCTCAATTAACTCAGAATTCTGATCTACTTAAATCTGATAATAATTACTTCTTTGATCTCCCTGAAGGCTTTTCTATTGAGAATACTGTATTGGGGTATAATAATAAATTAGGGGATGAGTACTGTATTAAGGATTCTTCTGTGGGTAATAGATGTATTATATCTGGTAACGTAAGAAGATGTATCATATGGGATGATGTAAATGTCACAGAAGATTTAGAAGAGATCATTGTATTTAGTAATGGTCATAAAATAAATGTACATTATTTAGAGGTGGAGATGGAAATAGAAGAAGTCGAAGAAGAAAAAGGAAACTTTTTTGATGATATAGTGACATATTTAAATGAGTGTGATGAGATATTAGAAAGTGATAATAATTTAGAGAGCATAATAAGACAGGTTAATTTAATTAGAATTGTATGGAATGCATCAGACTTAGATTTTATAGAAGCCTTTGCTATATTCCTTATAGAATATATTAATGAAAATGATATGGAAAGCTCTACAATTAATGCATCAGCTTATTTCCCTCTTTTATCTGGAAGTATAAATTGTATAGAAGATCAAGAAGAATTACTAAGTATAATGTATAACTTAATGATAGAAAATGATATTGAATACAGGAAACAAGTTTTATTCAGATATGGATATCTATTTATAGAAGATGGAATAATTTGTAAAAATGTATTAAAGAAATATAATAAAATGATAAAGAAGGGAACATTTTAGGATCCTGAATTTGGTATTTTTATAGAGGGGGAGGCATATCTGAATATTTATGCAAGATTAAAAATGAGATCGAGTGGAGGAATAAATAAAGTTTATTGGTAGTATTTATTTTAAGTCATATAAATGTCATGTAGATTTAATTACAGTTAAAAGTAAAGGTACAAACATTCCTAATAAGAACAGAGGAGAATACACTCTAAAAATCTGGCAGGGATGAACTTCTAAATTATAATATTCTTTTGAGATATCTTCAGCTTTTAGAGTAAGGAATATTTCCTTATTTTTAACATAATCAAAATTATACAAGAGAACATCAAACTTCCTTTTAATATCCTTATCCTCGAAATTGACCCTGAGAAGTTCATTTATAAATTGATCTTTTAAATAATCTCTTATTAAATCTTTGGAATGATGTAGCAATAAAATAAATATGATTATAAGCAGACCTATCTTAGAATATTTTATCATTGAGGGTAAAATATTAAATTATTTTATCTGCATCTATTGTATCTGCATCTATTTTTTCTGCATCTTCTTTATCTGCATCTATTTTTTCTGCATCTATTTTATCTGCATCTTCTTTATCTGCATCTATTTTTTCTACTTTTATTGTATCTGCATCTATTTTATCTGCATCTAGTTTTTCTACTTCTATTTTTTCTGCATCTATTTTTTCTGCATCTATTTTTTCTGCATCTTCTTTTTCTGCATCTTCTTTATCTGCATCTATTTTTTCTACTTTTATTGTATCTGCATCTATTTTATCTGCATCTTCTTTATCTGCATCTATTTTTTCTACTTTTATTGTATCTGCATCTAGTTTTTCTACTTCTATTTTTTCTGCATCTATTTTTTCTGCATCTATTGTATCTGCATCTATTGTATCTGCATCTTCTTTTTCTGCATCTTCTTTATCTGCATCTATTTTTTCTACTTTTATTGTATCTGCATCTATTTTATCTGCATCTTCTTTATCTATCTTATTAATATATATTAAATATTTTAGGTACTCGAATGTACAATGCTTTCTATTTCTAATTAATAAATCTAAATCTTTTATACTAAATGAATATTTTCTTTGTAGACTATTATCGTATAAAGTTCTTATAATTCCACAGTGAAGAATAATTAGATCTTCTACATCTTTATGAGTACTATAAATCTTCTTGTATAACTCAATAGCTCTCTCATAACTGAAAACATACTTCATATAAATTAATCTACAATCCTTGACAATATTCTTACTCATCATATACTCACTTACATAAACAAACTTATTAGAAGAATTGTCTATTACTATATCGTCATAAAGATCAATATTCTTAATTAAATATATTCCTTGCTCTTTTTTCTTTAATAAATTTTGAAATAACTCATTACTTTTTTTATCTCCTATACTAATTACTTTAGTAAACTTAATATTACTTTCTAGATAATATATAAAGTCATCTGTATTGGTAATAATCAAAATATTTGTATTATATCTATGTATATCTTCTATATTCAAACTAGTACAATACTCAGTGATATTTTTTTCAAGAATTCTTATATCTTTAATATTTATATTAAAAAATTTATCTATTATGCCATTAACCTTAAGATACTCATCAAATACCCCAAAAGATAAATTAAATTTATCATTTAAATTCTTATAAATCTCATTAATTTTTGACAACTGGAATTTTACTTCTTCACATTTCTTATATTCTTCTCTTCTTACATCTAAATTATTTTTAGATTCTAAAATAGCATCAATAGAAACACCTTCATGAATATCATTGAGTAATTTATCTTCTAATTCCTTAACATTTATTTCAGTATTGTAAATATATTCATCAACAATCTTATAATCATATCCAATACAACTAAATAGATTCTTATCGGCATTCAATACTAAACAGAAATCTTTCTCTTTAATCTGGAACTTACAAAGCCTGTAAATATCTTCATTAAATTCATATATATCATTAATCAGCAAATTATTACTATATTTATAGACATTATTGAGTACATGGATAAAATTATAATCCTTTGTACTAGTAACAACAAACTTCTTTTCTAATTTAGGAATGTTTGTTATCTTTTTGTCGTTACAATTGATTATTAATATTTTGTTGTAGTTACACCATCTATCGTATATATACTTCAAATTAAAATCTGGAACTATCCATTTATCAACCTCCTCATTAAGTTTAGAAATTAATTTGTTGATTGTAACTAATTCACTATTTTTTGCATTGATTTCCTTCTTTGTATTTTCTAGAACCTCGTTTAGCTTTTTATACTCGACCCTTAATTCGCCAAGCTTTTTCTCTAAATTATCAAATTTAACTTCCTCCAATTCTATATTCTTATGAATACCAATCAATTCAGAATCTAATATTTCTATTTCATCTTCAAGTGGTTTAATTTCTTCCTTAATACATTTAAATTCGTAATTATTTATAATCCATTCGTAAAATATAAAGCAAACTCTTGAAGATTTGTAAATCTCCTTCTCCTTAGACTTTAATATCTCAATGTCTAATTCAAGATCTTTCTCTTTTTGATTTATATTGGTATTGTCAATATTATTGATAAAATAAAGAATATCATTCGATCTTAGAAATGTCAGTAATTCCGCCCATGTCTTTGTGGTATTAGCTTTATGTATCATGTTGTATATTATATTAACAACAAAATGAACTGCCTTAGGAGGGGTATTCATGCATTTCAATTCTGCGATATTCTTTTTATTAATCTTTTGAATTTTGCTTATACTTTCCTGTAGTTTAGTCTCTCCTGATTCTAAGGTCTTTCTAATCAATTCCTTTTTATTTATAATCTTCTTATAGAATGCACTATGTGCTTCTTTCTTTTGCGAAATTTTAATTTTTTCAATATTTATTTCTCTTTCTATACTTTCAATTTCTAGTATCTTCTTTTTTAGATTTAATTCATATTTTTTTAAATGATTTTTATCTTCAATTAAAGCTTGTTCTTTAACTTTAGACATTTCATTGTATACATTAATTTTTTCTAGACTTTCTTTATTATATTTCGATTGCTTTAAATGCTTTTTTTTTATATCTATGGTTGTTGAAATGAAATCATATAATTTGTATATATTGGTGAAGGATATTAGATTTGAATCACACTTCTCAGGAAAAGAAACTGCATTTTCAATTTTATATGTTTCCTGTACACAGCAGAAGCACTTCTTCATTCTAACATTCTTAATAAATCCTTTTCCTAAGATTGATGAATTAGAATCAAATTCTAAACTATCGGAAGCATTCAAAAATTCTTCAAAATTCAAAACTATTTCATCAATTGGACATATTCTGTAAATCAAGCAACTCTTGATAACATCCTTAGATATTTTTTCTAAATCATCAGTCAGAATAGAGTTCACATAGGCATTAGATAGCTGGATGTTGTTCCTTTCGGCAAACACATTTATAATCTTTAACTTATTACTACATTCTTTTAATAAATAATTTTTTCCTGATAATCTAGGACCTAAAACAATGAAATCTTTCTTTTGTTCTAAACAAAATGTAAAAAAATCTCTAAAGCATAATTCGGATTCTTCTAAAAATAAATTAATGACAAAGTCAAATGTGAAACTAGTTTGTATGAGAATTTCAGTAATTCTAAAACACTCATCGAATCTAATATATTCTCGTTCATATAATTTTTGTATTTTCTTATCTTCTATCTGACTAATAACATCTTCTTTAGATATCTTAATAATTTTACAATTCAATCTTCTGTCGAAATTAATTTTACTTAATTCATTATTTCCGTTGTAGCTTATAACAATATTTAAATTGTCGAATTTTTGTCCATCTATTTTCATGTATTCGTAAAATTCCTTAATTTCAACAGAAACTTTTTCTGAACAATATTCGTATTCCTCTAAATACAAAAAGGCCAAATGTGATTCAGGCAAAGACTCTCTTAGTGTATGAACATTACGGCAGTTTAAAGTAAGAATAGCACTCGATGAGGGATCTAAGTTCTTAGAAAGAATATTATCAATAAAATATCTCTTCTTTCCTATACCCATAGGGCCTTGTAAAAATATAACATGATCTCTGAATTCCGAAATATCGTGTTTTTTATCAAAATATATTGTAAAGACTCTCGTCAATGTGGCTGGTGTTAGTCGGCTTATATCATTTGTCTCGAAAATGATTTTTATATTTGCTCCTATCTTTACTATCTCTCCGCTATCCATACAAAGTATTTTATTATCATCCAATACAGAATTCAAATTTTCAACCCAAGTACTTTCTAATATGCAATCAAAAATAATCCATAACTTGTTAGCTATATTGTTCTTTATAAGTTTATACAAATAGTGTTCATCATATTTATGCAAAATTTCATATTTTATATTATGCTTCTGTATTGCCTCCCTAATCAATGTTGATTTACCTGTCGAACTTTCTCCATATAATAATATACCCGTACTACGTTGCATTCCATATTCGAATAGGTCAATATAACTCAGTTCTTGGATATAATTTTTCAAAAGTTCTTTGTCCTTCTTATTAAATAACGCATAATAGTAGATAAATAGACTTTGATCCAAGTTTTTTTGATCTTTATCTAAATTATAAAGAATCGTATTTATAGCTCTTAAAGAAAAATTATAGTGCTGAAGGTTACTACTTTTTTCCTTTAGAGTTTGTATAATTGTTTTCATATCTTTATTAAAATATACATCTAGTATATCATCCATATCTGGATTATCAACCCTGATTTCAGAAAATAAAGACTTCAAAGTTGTCGGAATTCTATTTCTACCTAAATATCCGATATTGAATGTCAAAAATATCCTAAAGTTTTGATCTTTGGCAGTGCTCTCTAAAATTAAATCACTAAGCTTACTCATAACATTACTACTCAATCTATTAAACTCATCCAAGCATAAGTACCATTTGTTTATAATACAACCTGTTATAATATTTTCTAATAAAACTATATCGATGTTTTCATTGCAGCAAAAGACAAATACAGATACACCAACAGATCTGCAATAATATTTAACAGTTTCAGTTTTACCTGTACTACTCTCTCCATAAAGTATAATGCCTGCAGAAGAATCCAAGCTTATAGATATTTTATTAAATATCGTATTAGTAAGCTTTGTAAATATAATATTTGAAGGAGGATAGTAAATGAGTTCGTACTTCGTCTTATGCATACTATTTACGAACAAATCAATTTCTTCGGAATCATTAAAAACATCTATTACTGGTTTTGGATAAAGCTTGGTAAAATCATCTCTCAAAGCGAGCTCATGCTTTTTCAAAAACTTTGTCTTGTTTGTTTCGATATAATCTGACTTATTAAAATAGTTATATTCATTTATGTATTCATCAATAAATGCTATTTCATCGTTTTTAGATAATTGAGAATTCGTCAATTTACTTTTAAAATACAGATTTAAGGCAAGCCTGAATTCAATCTTGAATTTGTTATAGAATAATTCAAAATCTGTCGAATTATTGAGATTTTGAATTTGTTCAATTTTGTTTTCGAAAAATAATCTTTCGCTTTTACTAATTATTCCTATACAATAATTATCTTGACAAATAAATCTATCAAAATTAAAAATATTTTTTAGCACATCTTCGTATTTAAACTTTCCATTGATTAAATTAATGATATCATCATTTGATACAAAATACAACTCACTAATTTTGTTTTTCAGTATGTTGATCTGTTCATTCAACTTGTGTTTATATTTTATGTTTTCACTAGAAAGACATTCTAAGTTTATTTCTGTTAATGGAGTTTTCATAGTTTCAATAAGATATGGATATATTTCAGTATTGGACAATTTCAATACGTCAAGAATGATGCTTTTTAAGGTCTCATTCATATTAATTAATTTGTATACATCCTCTTTAAGTCCTTTAATTTTGTCTTCATATTTTGCCAGAATATCTATAGATAAAAGATCCGCTAGATGTATCTGTAAAATTTTGTTTATTTCACTTACAATTGGAATAAGTTGATGTCTATTTTCATATGAAAGATCCTTATGGTCTTGTTCTTTGAAATATCTGAGATTGCTAATTTCTTCTTTGATCAAACCTAGCTTTTTAGAAATATCTTTTTCTAATAAGACATCCTTATATATCTTATCCAAATCTGCAGATTTAAAAGTAAACAAAATATCTAACAATGATAATTTCTTATCAAAGTAATCTTTACATGTTAGAATTAATTTTATCTTTGACAAGTTTTCTTTGTAGGTTGCATAGGCAGAGTGTTCTTGACTAAGTATAAAATCCAGTTTCTTTATTATCCTAGGATGTTCTAAATGATATTTTACAAATTTCGAGTTGTTTAGAACATTTCTGCAATTATTTATATCGTCATTCGTATAATTGAAGGATAGTTTTTTGTTTATGTAATGTATCTTAAACACTCGCTTACAGCTATCCTTCAATTCTAAATAAAACCCCATAAAATTATCACATGGAAAAATATTCTCTTCATTAAGTAAGACACTTCTAAAGAGATTGATGTATTTTTCACTTCTTTCTAGTAATTGATTACTGCTATTTATCACTTCTTTTTTTAACTTTTCGATATTCAAATCGATACTTTTTCTATACAGCACTTTGCTTATTCTATTAAGAACACCAACCTCTTTGTAATGTTCCAAAACATCTGTTTGAATTTTATTAATGTGCTCATTGAAATAATCTCTCAACTTACATTTAGCTTTTTTGTTTTTTCTTGGCTTATACTTGATTATTATAAATTTAGGCAAATCTTTTTTTAGTAGTCTTCTGTATTTATATTCTTTTTTCAAAAAATTAATCACTTCTTTTACAGACATAGCTGTCAAATTTATCTTAATCTTTCCAATTCCTTCAAAATAATCAATGGCTTCTTTTATTCTTACATAAGTATCCATAAGACGGTCTAAAACTATAGTGCTGCCAAATTTAAACAGTGTTCTATCAAAGTATATATCCATTAAAACATTAAATATTTTTTTAAGATCCGATGAATTTGATATAAAAACCTTAAAGCTAGTAGTTTCTAGTGAATTTTTTAAATAAGCGTCTACAATCACACTATTTTCACAAAGCACAATATTTTTTACTAGAAAATCTTTCGGATTTCTAATTTTACCTTCGGAAAATTTACGAATCAACAACTTATATTCTATCACATTTTTATGAAGTTCGTTCACTTCCAGTTTCAATCTTTCTTCATATTTTAAATTTATAAAATACTTAATTTTAAGATTAATTATTCCCTTAATTAAATCAAAAATCTTATCAAAATTATTCACAAACTGTTTATATTCACTCCTACTGGCATTTTTTGATATACTTATAAAGATACTCAAGTACTTCTTATATATTTTGATTCTATCTAAAATTTCGATGTATTTTTTGACTTTATCATTATTTATACTTCTTAGCTCGGAATAATCAAATAGCCTACAAAAATCTGAGTCATTATTAATAAAAAGATTTTCACTTTTCAATATCAATAATTTATGTTCTAGAATATATGCATATTCATTCATCATATCTTTTTCAATATTTATATGTGCATTCTCTAATTCAGCAATTTTAATTTCTAAATTTTCAACAAATAAATTTTTCTCATTGTAAAAAAACAGGTCAACTAGTTTCTTTGAAGTTTGAATAATTTTTTTTATGTGATGTAAATTATTCACTTCAGTATCAATAACATTATATATATAATCATAAATTTTAAGTCTATCCGAACAAGTTGATTCCATAAAAATAGGAAATCTAAGAAAATAACTGAAGTCCTTCATTACTTCTATTTGATATCTTGCCTCATTTCTCATTCCGATACGGTTTTTGAAAATATTTATAAGATTTTCTATGTTGCTTATGTTTAGATACGAATAATCTAAATTATATTTTTGTATAACCATTTCTAAATTATTTTTTAGTTCTATTTCATCTAATTTCATTCTAAATTTCTTCTCATCAAATCCCACATCAGTATAAAAAATATTTTTTTCTTGTACCAAGTTCAAAATATTCTTCATATATTTTATATTATCCGATCTAATTTCTTCGACATTTAGCCTCTGAATCAAATGCTTATGTATATCTAAGTTATAATCAGTAACATTTTCAAGACTATCCGAGATATCTTTAAAATTTTCTATTAGAAGAAAATTTTCTAAATCTAATGATCTATAGAAAATTTCTTCGAAATACTCCAATTTACGAAGTTTTTTAGATAAAAGCAAATTTGAAGATGATATTAAATCTTCATACAACCTTGAACTGAAAAATATTACTAGATATGCTAGATCAATTAACCTAATATTTTTGGTCTCATAGAAGTTACATATTTGGTCATATATAGATTTGCATTCCTCCTTACAAAAATATTCTGGATTGCTTAGATAACTTTTCGATATTTTGATAGAAAAAGTATTCTGGGTTAATATATTGTACTTTAAAAAAGGCCTGTCATCCTTGTTTACTTTTGATCGACTAAACAAAGTCAGAAATTTTAGTTTTCTTATTTCATCATTTCCAGCTGGTTCTCGTTCTACATCATTTAGTGATCGTATGTGGTTTACAAATTCTTGAAAATTTATTTTATGCATCTTTAAGGGATATTTTTTGTTTTTATACTTTAAGATTTTTGCATAAATGATGAAAACAAACTTACAAAGTTGTAATTTTGCGAACTTTTTTAAAGTACAAAAACAAATTGAATTTTCTCTTCTTAACTAAATTTTAGATAATAATTATATGCATGATATTTAACCATTAATATTTTATTATATTTAATACTTCTGTTGTATCTTTGATTTATTAGCGAAAACATCATTTATAGCATCCATCTGTGTCTTAGACAAACTTGACATAATTATGGTTCCAAGATTATCTTGAGCTGATGACGAGAAAATATTATAAATATAGGAATAAGCATCAAACTGATCTAATACGGTAGTAAAGTAAATATCTTCTTCTAAATCATTATATTCTTCGGAAGCTTCAGATCCATAGCCCTCCCCGGAGTCTTCATTATCTTTATCATCTTTGGCTATTAATTTGTTTCTTGCTTCTATTGCATCAGGTAATGAACAAAACACAGTAGAAAATAGCTTACTTACTCCTTTGATATCAAAAGTGACCTTTACTTCACTCTGCGATAGGCTAAACAATCTACCTAAAAATCTTATACAAATTTTCTTATCATGAACTCTATAGAAATCCTTCATTCTAGTACAAGCTGTAGTGAAAAATCTTGAATCATATTCTCTAAGTTTGAGTAAATGCAGGGTCTCTAAAGGTCTAAGATAGAAACAGTTCATAATAACTTCTAGACCGTAAATAATTGCAGAAGAGCTTTCTTCTATTTTTGGAAGGGATTCAGAAATTGTTTTAACAAAAAAGTCAAGTTTTTCAGGATAAAGACTGAAAAGCTTTTCGCCCACATTAAGTAACAAAGTCTCAATAATCTTACATCCAGAAATGAAATCGTCGTCATACATGCATTCGTCATCCTCAATACATAATCCAGCAATTACTGCCATTATT